>JAUZST010000201.1:0-17843 GCA_034779995.1 Parotocinclus haroldoi | reverse complement strand
TATATCATACAATCATAAATTCCGATCCTTTGGATCTAACACAATGGCAGAATTAGAAAAACTCGGGTTTCTTGGTAATTTTTGTTTGTGAATGTACAGGTGAAAATTTGTATCCAGTAATCCCGAATTTCTCAGGTGCTTTAGGACTTTGCACTCTATTGTGTAAAGACAATCATGCTGTCATGCAGATTTGCTGGTGAGAAGACCTCTGTGCCCTCAGTATTCTCTCTGCTTGTATCTTTCTACCCATGTTTCTTGTCTGGGGCAGGCTTTGACCTTGATGAGAGCAATAAATAAAGTCCAGGGAGACAGCTGTCTCCTGGCAACCTTCCCTTGGTGGGTGCAGTGCATGAAGAGACAGCAGCACTGTGTTATGGCCCCATTCTCAGCAGGGATGGTGCCAGGTGGATGGCACAATGCCCAGGCCACTTAAACACTGATCTACCTTCAGGCTCCCAAAACACAGTTTGAACTCACTCACCCACTGCACACATGCACAGACTGAGCAAACACCATCTAAATATGATAGATATGAACACATTGGTCTTGCTTGAGGCATTATTAACTGAGAGTATGTTATCTGTGGGTTTTTTTAAATAATTGCCAGTAAAATTTACTCTGGGCAACAAACTTGTTTTGACCCTCAAAATAAAATAACGGTGTCTTGGTCACCCCACATTACTGTCAAAATAATTCTGTTTCATAAGGCGCATGAAATACTGATTTTTAAAATTTCCGCTTCCTTCCGATTTAACAGACCTTTTCTGTATTATAACGGTGGGTGGAGTAACGCTTGAAAAACACAAAAGCAGGGAGTTGATACTCACGAGTGGATACTGTGTGCATGTCCCATTATGTTATGTTTCTGTTATCTATAATGTTTCTGCAGGTCTGTGGTGACTCATTTACCTAATTTTCTCCTAATTGCTTTCCAATAGCACATAGCAGAGTTTATAAATTCAAGTTTGTTTTATTGTAATTGATCTTTTGGGAGTTTCTATATGTGGAGTGAAGATTTTAGCAGCTTGGAAATACAACCCCAAATCAGAAAAAAAAAGTGTGAGAAAATTGTTGAAATGTTGAAAAACCACAAAGAGAGATTGAAAGAGATGTGCATATTTCTACCTTTTCAGTGCATAAAATAATTCAATGATTCAAAGAATTTATAATAGTAATTGTATAGGCCAAGGGCACAAACTTAAGCTAAACTTAAGCTGCATGTGATCTTTGATTCCTCACACTAAACCATCAAGAACCATCATTTTGCTACTCACAAAATGTTTAAAAATGAAATATCTCATAATTGAATATCCCCTAATTGTTGTGTGCAGTGTAGCATAATAGAACCACATGGGCAAGAGATTATTTTATCAAACCATTATCGAGCACTACAAAATTTGTGACTTACATTCACAAATGCCACTTAACCTGTCCACTGTCAACTTCTCTTGGCCTTAAGGCATCAGGATGGATCATCATACAGTGGGATTGTGTATAGTTGTCAGATAAATCAGTACTTCATCTCTTTTTTGGAAAAAAAAATGGACACCATCTGCTTTGGACTAAAAACAAAAGGATCACCCAGACTGTTATCAGCATCAAACCCGAGTCTGTGATGGTATGGGGCTGTGTCAGTACCTCTAGCAAAGATCACTTACACTTTCGTTATGGCAGCATTAATGCAGAAAAGTACACCGAGATCTTAGAGCAGCATCATCTTCAAAACCACCCCCTGCACACATTACAAAGGCATGGTTCTGGAAGAGAATTTTGTAACGAAAAAATGCCACAACAAAGCCCATCCTGTTGCACATCTTACAACGTTTGCAGGAAGAATGGAACAAAATAACACTACACTAAACACTAAATCACTTGGTATCGTCTGTGCCAAAACGTCTTTTAAATGTGATAAAAAGGCAATGGCAACATTACAAAATGGCAAATTCTTAACATTTTGTGGAATGTGGTGCAGGCGTGAAACGCAGGAATGGAAGTTTATTAACAAATGAAATGAAGTTGACCAGGCAAAACTTGAATTATCTCAGGCTCGTACTGTCTGCAATGAAAGAAAAGTCTATGTAAATGGAAGAAACACTGTGATTTTCTGATATTCTGATTTGGGGTTGTAGTTAAGCTATTTTATTATTAACTAACATTTTTACATCATTGTACTAGCTATTATTTTATTTTAGTACTAGTAACAGTATGAGACTATTTATTATGCTGTGTACCATTTAAAATGCAGCCTGACACAAACTGAGAATAGGATAAATTGTTTTCCTGTTCTTAATAATCTGATTCTATGTGGCATTTACTTTACCTTGAGAGTCGTTTGTACAAAAAGTAAAATGTATGCCAATATAGTACGCATAAGAGTAATGATTCGCTTCAAATTTTAAACCATAGTTATTGAGGAACTTAAAAACCGCTATTGACAGAAGACTGATTATAATCTCTATGTTAATCAGTATTTTAAAACCAGTAGATTGTTATTTTGCTTTATTGAATGCAAACTTCGGTTTATGCATTAAGACAGCTCAATGGTTTTGTTCAACTTGTAGGAGTGAAACATAATGTCCTTCTGTCTGGTATTTCATGTAACAGAGATCCACAGCATGGCTGCAACATGGTCAAACATGTCCTAACGCTTACCTTAGCTTCAGCAATCGTACAGAAATGACCATACGTGCAGAACACTTAAAACGCCACTTTAATTTCAGTTATTTCCCAGATTCCTCCTGTATAATAAACTTTTAGTGTTAATATGTGTCGAAAACGTGAATCTCAGATAGACAGGTGTATTGTTGATCAGAAGTGTTTGCATGTTGTCCATCTTGAGGCCGTAGGTGGGATCTCAACACAGCAGAACAGGCCTGGGTGCTAGAAACAGATTGTCATGCGTACAAAAACTGGCACACTGGCTCTCCAGACACCGTGTGCCAACCACACTTATGAACCCGCTGACTTTGGCAGTGGAATGGACCTCTCCCCTACCTCACTAAATGGTTATGTAGTCACTGTTTTTCGCTGAAAAGAAAAACGAAGAAAGGAGAAGGGAGGATGATGAGAAAAGTGAAATGTTTGTTGGCAGCCTTGTTTGAGCCAACACAGACCTGAAACAATGTGAACTGATTTTGCATGAAGATCAGGGCATAAAGAATTGTTTTAACTGGGAGTACCAGTGACATGATATATGAAGAACTGATAAACAGGAATGGTGATTATATCCAGAGTTAGCCCAGTGGTTTCAGTTCTAGCTGAAGGGTCTCGTATTGTTCTTTTTGCTCCACACATCTCGTTCTGTTACATCAGACATTTATCAAGTTATTAGAAAAGCATGGGAACATGAGTGTGAGTAGTGAAAACACAGCTACCGTCATCAGCAGAAGTGTAATGAATGTAAAGTGACGTATAGAAAACACAAACATGTAATAGAGTAGTAGTAGAGTAGTATCTCCCCAGGGTTAACCAGTGATTATAATGGATTATGTAGTACTCCTTGGGTATTTAAACTTAGTCAGAATACAGGAAAAATGCTCAGAAGCAAAGTCGTGCAGTGGCAAAACTTTGTAAAAGAATGTGACTGTGTAAGAGAATGGCATTTAAATATCCTAGCAAATATTCTGTAAAGTAGATTCCGGTGTGCATGATCAGAAGGCTAATTGGAACAAATGAATGACATTGCAAGATCATGGAAAGTGTAGTCCATGATTTGCTTACTGTTTTATAAACATCATTGATGTAATTTATAAAGTAAGAAAGTTTTCGAAAATATATTGCCTAGTTACACTGAAAAGATGTTTACAGTTTGTGAGGCAGAACTAAACTAATTTAGATACCAAATATGTACTAGATAACATTAATTGACATGCATATAGTCACATGGCAAAGGTTCCAGGAGTTCAGTTTGGTGGGGACCATGAATTACATGCTACTAAATTATTAATACAGAAATATAGGGAGAGCATGAGCAGTGCAACTCCATTATTGCATATAATGAAATTTCAAAACATAATGCATGCTTATTGATTCATTCTCACTCCTGTCTTTCCCTCAGGAGAGAATAAAGCACAAATAGCATTTGCAGCTCCTAAATGGTTTTTTTAATGATGAAAAGTTGATTCTGAACATAATCAGGTAATTTGTTGAAACTGTTTTGAATCTGTTTTTTAAAACTCAAGGAAATACCAGTCTTATTTGCACATCTCTGCAAACATTGAAAAAAAAAGTTGGGATAGTAAAGCATTTACCACTTTATAAGGTTGCCATAGCATAGCACGGTAGCTTGATGGGTAGCACCGCTGCCTCAAAGCAAGAAGGTCCCGGGTTTAGTCCCAGGCTGGAGGGGTCTTGGTCCTTTCTTTGTGGAGTCTGCATGTCCTACCCATGTCTGCGTGGGTACTCTGGTTTCCTCCCACAGTCCAAATGCGTGTTAAGTTAATTGGTGTGTCTAAAGTGGCCCTTAGTGTGTGACTGTGTGCATGACTGTGTGTGTGCCCTAAGATGGATTGGCACCCCATCTAGGGTTGTTCTTGCCCTTGCCCTCCAAGTTTGTTAATACTGTTAGCATATCTATGGAAGTATGTTACTCATATGGCATTAGTACCAATGCATGCTTAATATTCACTAGTAGAGTGAAAAATATTAAAAAAACTGAATTAACATGTGAGTCTTCTATTGGTTATTTCAATTATAGCAAATATAGCAGTGTGATGTTATGTCTGATTATCATTAGACTACTCTCATTAGAGATTAGCCCTACCACTTTTTAAACCTGATAAAGATATACAAATTTTAAAATGCTGCTGTATTTTCTGTTAACCCAAGTGTACTTGTAACTTAAATCAGTTTATTCAGCTCTTATGAATTAACTTAAGAAACGAAATTCTGGTTTAATATTTCAATCTCTGGGGTGGATGAGTCAATTTAATGAGCTCCATTGAACATTTGCTGTCTTACGGAGGCTTCTCAAGCACTGCCGTCATATTGCTCATGAATCATGAATCATGGTAATAGCTCTGCTCATGTTTCAGGTCACTAGAAATGATAGCCTCCCATTACCCCCAGCTTGCCCTTCGTAAACTAGGCAAAACAAAGAAGAATGAGCGAACAACCCTTTAAGAAATTTGAATTGCTCTTGGCTTGTTCTGTGATATCTCCAGAGGCTTATATTATCATTTATATTTCATTTTCTATCTGCTTTGTTAAAGAACTCACTTTTAAAATGATCAAAATTGGACAAAAAAATGAGATAGCCCTGAGATGAATGGTGTCAGTACTGAGAATTTAAATTGAGAAGCCTAATGGTGCAGAATAGATTTCATTTTTTCTTCAAAGTTCTTCATCACTCCATATTTCAATATGCACGTGAATCTATGCGGTCCTGCACTGGTGCATTTGGGGAGGAAACCAGAGGAACTCACGTAGGCACGTGGCAAACTCCACACTGAAACCAAGGCGAGGGGAACTTCATAGAACTTTACGGATTTGTACTTTATCAACGTTAAATGTGCTGCTACTTTGCAATATCTCATAATATCACTAGAACTATGTAATATTTTAACAAATTAATAATATTATGTAATTATGATCTGTGGTGGCACAGTGATAAGCAGCTCACAGATTCAGGGAACCTCCTGTGTGGAGTTTGCATGTTCTCCCCATGTCTGTGTGGGTATTCCCCAGGTACTCCAGTTTCCTCCCAAATGCCAATGACTTACACTTTGTCAGATAATTATCTAATATGACCCAGTGCATATTTGTGTGTGTGTGTGTGTGTATGTGTGTGTATGTGCGTGAAAGAAGAGACTCTGAAAAGACACTTATGAGATAGAATCTTTTTGCTCCATTTTAGATATCATTTTAGATTCACATTCTTTTCTATGATATATTAAATGTTAAGTGAACAGTCAGTTCTCATAGTTGACATGTTGGATGTGGGAGAAAAGTTCAAGGGTAAAGACCTGACTGACCTTAACTATTTGTTATGGTTAGACAGTGGACCGCACTGGTCAGGTGTTGCCCAAGGCTCAACGACAAATCCTTTCCTGGCTGAAGAGCTCTGAAATTTTCAATGCTGGTTAGATGTTTGGTGTTAATATACATTTTGGTTTTGTTTATGTGCTATTATTTGTTGATGTTGAGTTTAATGGGACTTTTATATGTACAAGGCAGATTCCCTTTGGGACAGTAAAGGTTTCATTCAGATGCCTCTTTCTGTGTATGGGGCTGACTACACTCACAAAAAAGTCCTGTCCTGGTCTCTTTTCCATGATGTTCATGGATGGATATGTGTGCACGTTTTACCTGGGAAAATGGGCTCCAGGATGTTCTATGGGAAGAAGAAAACCTGTCGGAAGGAGTATGATGCTGTGTGTAAAGTTCCACTGGGAAACCCAGGGTCCAGGCATTATTACGTTTGACTTTCAGATCATAATGGTTCATAATGATTTGGCTGATTGCTGTTTATGGAATAGAAACTTCACAAATAATATGTGTCAAATAATATAAAACATATAGTTTGTGTTTATTTAATCAGGTCCAAAACAATAATAAAATGAACAGACAATTACACATCATCATCATCCAATGTTGTTCTCACATGATTGTAGGTGCATTACAAAATGTTTTTGTTTGCAGAAGCGTAAGTAAGTTGCAGTTTTCTGTGCAATTTTTTGGGAACATTTGCTCTGCCTATTACTGTTTGTACACATTACGCAGTGGACAACTTTAAAAAGATATATATAATGTAATAGGTGACTAACATACAGCTTCATTTCTATGAACTACATATCTAGAACAGCTTCAAGTCAGAACTGTGCAAATAACCTCTGCCAAAATCCAACATTTTGGGATGTTCAGGATGTCCTGTGACTGGGTACAGATGTGTTTAGCCTAAGTACCCTGAATTCTTATAGTTAAAGTTAGTCTGTAGCAAGGGAGGGGGGGATAATAGCACGCAGCTGTTGAGTCTCAGCACAAGGAGATGCAGGGTCAGGGATGTACACAAAGCCAAAATAAACCTGGCCTCCCTCCATACTCATCAGCACTCTGGCTCATACTCCCTAACCTCCTGCTTCCTTCAGCCTTAACGACAGCCTTCTAAGTTCAAGAGTTTCCTTGTCTTTGTCACTGACACCTCACCCTCCTCATCCAGGTAGTCTAACGTTTGAGAATGTGCTGTGACTCTCATTGCTCATTTGTCATTTCAGCCCCAATCAGTTCTAAAATCCTGTCTGGTACACAGCTCTGAGAGTTCAAACTGACACCCATCTGTAGGGGATGCTTTTATAATCCTGTAACATCATGCGAAATAGCTTTATTTATTTTTATGCAATTATTACCACTTAAATGTAGTGACACATTATTCTGCAAAATTTTGAGTACAGTGTCTGCTGAATGTGTATTTATATGTATTGGATTCTCATCGTGAAGTTAAAAACAAACACTTTAGAAAAAAAAAAAAAACTTTAGAGGACTACGGTGGCTATGCCAGAAACTTGACTTGTGTTGAATAAACAATTTTTTTGTGATAATCTTGACATATGTTCTGGCTCATGATCCTGTTGGAAAATCCACCAACCCATTTTCACTCTTAATTTTCTTGGCAGAGGCAAACAGATTTTGACTTATCATGCCTCCACCATACTTAGCTATGGGTACCAGGTTCTTTTCGGTGTAGGCATATTTTTTTAATGCCGAAACATATCTTGCCAAAAAGCTTTATATAGAACACTTACAGTAGAACATTTCTCCTGCCAAAGTCACAATAATAATTTTATAATGTGACATTGAGGTTTTTTTTTTCAATTGCTGTTTTTGATGGCAAAATAAACTTGGGTGCTAGTCTAAGGCTAAGCTAAGGCTTGTTTGATTGGAAATTTTCGAAATATTGTCCTAACTATATATATATTAGCTGCATCCCAATTCAGTGTCTGCATCCTTCGAAGGACATGGTCTACATGGTTTATAAAGGCATGTCCCTCATAGGCAGCGTAGACCAGGATAAAGTCCGAATCGAAATAAGATGGTCTGCTCTACGGCAGATATTGCATCACAGCACGCAATGAACCTCTGGGCTCATTGAAAATGGGACAGCCTAGTCGTGCTGCTATGACGCAAACAGACCTCCTCCAAAGAATGCAGCCCCCGAAATTGGACGCAGCTATTGGCATTTTCAGATGAGGAGATTTTATTGCCATTCTCTGACTTATGAAGGTAAACACACTTTTCTTGTATGTAAATGGTGCTTTCTATTGTGTTGCCATCATTAAGAAGGACTATGAGAATGTCTCATCTGTATAGCATAGTTCCTAGACACACTGATCAACTGATCAAAAAGTCATAAAAAACGAAGGGAAAAGTCTTAGTTCAAGAATAATAGGGGCTGTCAATAATTTGCCACATGTGGTTTTATCAAAATGGGAACTTTTAGAATCCATATTACACATCTTTATCAGGGGTGGCAATCATCGTGGAGGGTATATCTTGTATTAACCTGGGGTAGGTTGGTAAATATTATATATTATAAAATAAGTATATATAATATTATAAAATAAGTGTTGTTATGGGAGCTATTTTCATCTTTCTTCATAACATTGCTCCTGCCCTCTGTATTCCTATCCAGTATTTTTGCATGCACATATAACATACAGACAGTTGTCTTTATATTCCTTTCTGTTCTCAAAAATATGAGAACATACTTTGCCAGATGATTTCTAGTTCATTAATATGGTCATTTTAAGAGCTTTTGATTTGATTTATTTCTTACTTTTCTTACCATGTTTCTTTATAGATGTTGAGCACAAGGAGGATGACAACGGAAACTCTACAAAGAATGAGGTATGCTTCTCTAATGGTGTCAGTCCATCTCCTATGTGTACGTGATGTGTACGAGTACAGTGTCTGGTTCAGTTTGATTTCTTCCTAATAGCGTACCTGCAGTTGCACAGTTTCCAGTGACAATTCCTGAAATTCTTACAAAGCTATGTTTCTGACATTGTGTACATGTGAAAGAAATGGTACCCTAAGGGCTACTAGATTTGAAATCTCAAATACACTTGGTCCTCTGGTTGAACGGAAGGTCCTAGATTTTAACAAACAGTGGCTGGCTGAGGGCATATATGGGGCATGGGCCAGTCTTCCTTAGAATGTGCCCCCCCACCCCTTTCTGAGTGCTTGCACACTTTGCGTGCTCACCAACTCTCTGGTCTCTTTCCTACCAACACCCGGACCTCCAACAAACAAACTCTCCTGTACCACTTTGAGAAAAACTGCCTGCTTCCTTCCCTCTTTTATCGCTAGCACAGAGAGATAAGGTGAGTGGATTAAACAAGCGGTTGTTTTTTTTCTTTTCCTTTTTATTTGTCCCTTTAAACAGGGAGCTCGAGGCAGGCTGCGCCAGAGACCCATGCCCAGGGTAACCTTCCAGGCCGGTGACCCTTATTACATTAGCAAGAGGACCAGGGAGGAGTTGCTGGCCAAGTGGAAGATGGAGGTGAGTACCAGAGAGACAGGGAGTTAGAAACGCAAGCCAGTACTATGTGATAACAGGGCCCAAATGTGTCGTCACCCTCAACCCAGGAGTGTGTTGGTTTCTGTGTTCTTGTGTGGCTTACAGTTTGAAATCCAAGCGGAAGTGAATACTGATCTCAGATCAGCGCTGAAAACATGAAACGTTTGGTACAACCCAAGAAATCCTGGAGAGAGCAGGAAAAAACTTGTGAAAGCCAAGTGTATTTGATGACTCATCTGATATCTCATAAAGGGACCATTTATTTCATGGTTTGCTGTTTTGCTGGTTGCATGTTTTGCCTAAAGCTCATCAACGCTGAATTTCGAAAACTGTTCGTTTGTTGCACAATGTAGAGAGAATTTACTCTCTGAAAACTGTAACTCCAGCTGCATGTATGTTTTATCTTAGTTCGATCGGACGCTCAGTGTCAGTCATGCATGCCACGTAGCAAAGCTGTTGCTCAGGGTGTAAAACGCTTGCCTAATGATTTATGATTAACGATGAACTTTTATTTTCAGATGCTCACTAGATGCAGTTTTGTTTAATCACCCTAATCATGTCTAAGTAGAATATCCAAGCGCCAGTAGCAGGAGCTTGGTGAATTTTTTTCTTGCATATTGTGACCTGGGTTCCATCAGCTACAGCTGGTGACTTGTGAATGGAAGTGTTTTTTAGCCTCCTTTTTGGCAGCAGACATTTCTCCCTCTTGTAGAGTAGGGTACAGAGAGAGTCTCCGTGTTACATAATGTCCTGTCTCCATGGCAACCAAACGGGGCCTACCATTACGCGTCTGTCCCCTAACCGTTTCCCTTGCACCCCCCGCCCTTGTCAAAGTGAGACTAAAGAGGAGCCATAAATGTGTCAGAGTGAATGAAAATAGTGCTAAATTACCACGATATGCTGATGTCTGTTGACCGTCGTGACATTCCAGGGGAGCAGGCATCCATCCACATGGGCAGTTGGAATTCTCCTCTCTGTGAAGTCAGCTAATGGGGGTTTTCCCCTATTCTGAATAAGCATATTGAGGGATCTATATTTGAACACATTGCTCATCTTGTTTCTAAAGATAGACTCCTCAGAAAACAATTTGGCAGGAAAAGCTATTGATTGGGGGCGTTAAGGCGCTGCTTCACATGTAAGACTTGTGGGTTTATTGAGTTCACAGTCGTAGGGGTGGTGAAGAAGGAGTGGCTCGCAGAGAATCGAATCCTTGCCTACTGTAGTTTCATAACAGAAGGGTCACAGTGTCTTTTTTAGACAAGTGCACAAAGCTACAGTCGATTCATCTTTCCCACCTCTGTTCCTCTTCACTCCTCCCCTTCCCTGCGCACCATTATGGAAATGAACTCAGTGCTATGGATGTGAGGGTTACGATAAGTTTTGCAGCAAGTTTCCAGCACTGCTTGCAAGACAGCCTCCTGGCTGCTGGCCAACATTTTGCAAGTCCTCTCTAGCCAACCAGAATTCCTGTCGTCAACCACCTGACCCTGAATTCCCAGACAAAGAAATGTTCATGCTTTCTGTTTTTTCCTGTCCCTTTTTTTGCGTGGTCGCCTCGAACCCGAGAGTGGGGGCAAGGAAAAAAAAAAGCGCAGAGGCACACGTTGGATTTAAAGTGCCGAGTGCATGCGTGTTCGGGTAGGTGAGCCTGGCTGTTTGTTGTTGATAGTACTGGGTGGAGGGGACAGTGTTCATGTCTGTGTAAGCTTAGCTGGGGGAGGAATTATGCTGACTTCAGGTATTTCCAGGAGACTTGTTATGGACCATCTGCTCTGGGCAGCTTAAAGGAAACCCGTCTCTTTCAGTCCGGTGAGGAGGGAGCTCAGGCGTTTGCTGGAGTCTACAGGAAAAAAAAGTAGATTTGCTCAACTGTATGTAATTGCAGGGGGATCGCCGCATGCTCAAAGTATTTCCTGTTTCAATGTATATGCTCCAGTTTCTTTGCTTCTGATTGCCATAGACATGTTTATATTTTACTGCGTCGTTTTATGATGCTGTTTCTTGTATTTTTTTAAAGCAGCAAGCTACAGAGACGTGATATGCTATGACCTGAAGCTGGCTCACAGCTTTGCTGGAAAATATATACGTTTTAGAGCAGTTGTTGTGGATTTATGTGACGCTGATAAGCTTATCTGGCTTCTGGGAAGAAACGGTATACGCTTGTAAATATTGGATTTTGCCCCGGCTAGTGTCAAAACGGAAATGCGGCGCCTGTCTTTTTAAGACTATGCAAATGTCGAGAATGAACCCAGTGAACCTGCATGGTGTGTGCGTGCTGCCAGAGCTGTGGGTCAAGGCTAGCAATACAAACATGAGCAGGCTTTTAGCTCTGATTCGCTGCTCCAGTGTTCAATGTTTTGCAAATCTATCGGCATTTATTAGGCAAATTGCAGACTTTTGAAGATGAAACTGATTTTTGTGAACACCACTAAACAGGGAAAATGAGAGCGCTTGAAAGAGCTTCTTTAACAGGGCTGCCTCTGACTCTTTCTGCGTGGTCGACCTCTCGTAAGGCTTCTAATTGCAGAATCTCTTTAAATGACTTAACACAGTGAAGGCCAGATGCATCCTGTGTCCTGTCTCCAGAGGGCAAGAATTAAGAGCGATTTGTTCAGGATAGATCACATAGATCACAAAATAAATGCAATTGTTGCTCATTCATACTCTGTAGGAACGGCGTGATTGTCATAATTCAGTCTGTCAAGGGCATCTTCTTTGTATAGTATTGGGCTTTTACATGAGCGTCCATGTAAACATGGATATGTATGTATGAAATCATTCTGAATAATACCGCTCATAGCTGTAATACGGTATAACATAGACTCAACGCTCTTAAGTAATAGCCGATACTGACATCCTTACAAACAACAAACAACTTTCTTATACACTTTTCTTTCTAAGTCATACAAATAGTTGCAGGTGCAGTGGTGCGATTTAGGATCATTTGCATCATGTTAACCGTTAAGACAAATGTTAAGACAAATCTCAAAATGCCTGACCTAATCCCTGATATAAACTGTATTCATTCTTATTCATGTCAGCAAAAGCCCTATGACAGAAGTTTGTATTGTTGAAAGTCTTTGCTGACCTATGTGTGCCTTGTAACTAATGTAATAAGCATTGATTGGTAGAGGTTATAGAAAGGATCAGTAGTAGATAAATAGACTAAAATCCACAAGAGCAGAAAAAGTGAGGGAATTTGTACTATGGTATCTCCGTTTAATTTAAAAGAAGCAGCATGTATTTGCTGTTTTATTTCTTTGACTGGAACCATTTTATTTAGCGACCATCCATAACCACTCAACAATTATTATCTAATGCAAAAAGATGAAACTCGTATCAGTTATCTGAGCACCTGTTCATTCTTTTGCTGGATTAGATATATCATTGTTTTAGCAATGGTGTAATGACTTGACCAACTTGTTTAATTAGAATACCCCCAGAAAACGCAGAACATTTGTTTGAAGTATATAAAAAAATGAAGAAAACAAATTAGTTAAAAAACAACTTTTATAGGCTACAGTAATGAAGCGTATGGCTACTTCATGTTTACTATACATCCAGATTAGTCATTCATCAGATTTCAGCAGAAATAGTCATGTAGGTGGCTATGGAATTCTCCTGTAGGGTGGTCCAGTGTTTCAACTCTGATCAGTTTCGTCATTCATGGGTGCTGAAGTGCTAAAAGCTCAATACCCAGGCGGCCAAACAGAACAGCTCAGATTCACACGTAAGATTTTGATATTTAGCAGTTGTTTAAAGGTAATCTCTTCCCTCTGTTTCCTTAACTAAAGAAACCCGCAGGTCCTGAAAACTTGATCCAATTGTAATCGTGAGGATTGCTAGTAATCTCAACATGATCATGATCAATGAGTGCATTGCTTAAAAAGGTCCCAGTGAGATTTGAAAGTATAGGTTTTTAGGATTTGTGTGGAATATTCGGTGTTAATGTCGATTTTTGATTATTTTTTTTTTGAAAATTGTGATTTTTGGTTTGTTGTTTAAAATGTCAGTAAAAATGTCAGTAAAATAAGAGTTTTTACAATAAGAACTTTCCCTTAGAGTTAGTTACTCTAGTGTAAGTGTAAGAGACAACCTGCAATAAAAATCATTATTATTCCAATTAAATCCTAACCAATAGCACAGCAGGAGAGCAAAGCAGGAACCAACCCTAGACAGAATGCCAATCTATCATAGGGCACACACACACACACTCACCAGTTGACCTAACACATATCTTTGGAGTGTCCGATCAAGTATCTGGAGAAAACTCACACAGACCCGATTAGAACATGCAAACCCCAGCGTCTGGAGCAGGAATGGAACTGTTATGATGCTGGGGGGTGACAGCACTAGCAAAATCCTGCAAGGGAAAACGAGGAAGCATCTTAAATATGGCACAGGAAACAGTTCCTTCAGATAAGTGACTAGACCTCGTAAAAGTATACTGCTCACAAAAATAAGGGGATATTTCAAAATGATATATCCCATAAATAAATTTTTTGTGAGCACTGTATATTTAGACAGTGAAGAAAGCATCAAGACTAGAGGAGGATGCACAGTTTATTAATAACACATGACGTTTTCTACATTCTGTGTACATATTCGTATTTATTTTCATTATATATGTCATCATGTTCAAAAAGGTGTTCGAGCGAAGGGTTTTGGCTGCCGATATAAGTAATTTGATACGTTTAGGGGGGCATCAATGAGTGTGTTTATGTGAACTTAAAAATAACGGCAGATAATTATGTTTACATGCACCTGGGTGATTAAATACTGGGAGAACGTCAGGTTTACATGACTCAGGCAGCAATTGGTTTTCTAATTTGCAACCACAGAAGGGAAATAAACTTTAAACTTCCTGCCACGCGATTTGTAAACATGGACTCACTTCACTGGCAAATGTGGATAATTTTTATGGTTTCTAGTATTGCAGAATGATGCTTTATCTTTATTGCTACAAAGATGAGACAAGTGTTTTTTACAAAGCCTTTTCACATGTGCTGTGTCTATTTTTAAGGTTGTCAGCTCTTGTGTGACAAGCAAAGCAATTTACTAAAAAAATAGGTGAGAGAGTAACCATTTTGCCAATTAAAAAAAAAAAAACGAATGAAAATTTATTTTGTCTTTTTATATTTAGAGGTTAAACAAAATTCTTGCAAGAATATTGGAGATTGAGATAGGATCAGTGAACAAACCCAGACAAGCAGTTTAAGAAACAAACCCCCAAAACCTGTTACCTACCCATGTTTGTAAGTGACATCATAAAAAAAAAAAAATCTCGAAAAATAAGGCCACATTTGTATAAACTACGTGGACCTGGCAACCATGTTTGATTCTGCTAGCACCTGTATTTGGTAATGTTTGCATACAGGTGCAGACTGAGAAAACAGAAATAAAAGTAAGTTTATACGTGCCCTTAGACATCTGACTAATAATCAGATTTAAGAAATGGGAGTGTGCTATGAATGTAATGACTTGAATAATCAGATAATTGCAGAATTGTGATTAGTATATGCATGTTTATGCACTCAGTTACAGTAAATGATATTTTTCCAGTATAAAAATTTGCATCTAGCATTTAGTCAGAACTCTGGGTTTCATTTTGAGAACCGGTTTCTCCCGTTACCTTTTTGAGGGTTGAGAACTGCTGTTAACCTGCGAGTGACATGGCCCATTGTTACGATTTCAACATCTTTCCTCTTTATTTGGAAATCTTGTTTCTCTTTTTTCCACCATGCCTGTGCCCAATTACCATGAGCTGTGAATCACTGAAATTAGCTAATTTAGACAGATATTTGCTTTATTATCCATTAATTTATTTAGTTTGGAATTACGTTTGTAGCATTCACTAGCTGGCCTTGCAACACAACGGTTGCTGGAGTGATGGTAACTTTCTGCCTTGCACACGACCTGTGGCACATATGCCTTAGTCCTGCCAAAGCTGTCAGTGCTGTGTGTGTAACTGATAAAGACTGTACTGTACTGTACTTTCAGAACCCTCCACCCTCTATGCCCCCCCCCCCCTCCCATGACTTGGAGAGTCAAACTCTCCCTGCAGTGAGGCCCCTGAGAAGGGGCATTTCCAACTGGGAAAATATCCAGAAGCAAACCCCGACTTCTTATAGTCATTCCGCTCTTCTGTTGGGAGAGTCAGCTTTCAATTGATTCTCTGGATAAATAACCCCTTCCTTTCCTCTCAAGTCTAGACTCCTCCCTGTACTCACTCTAAGTCTGCATTGCCTGCCCTTTTGATCTATTATGGTTACTGCAGTGTATTTTTGATGCCTAAAAGGAAGATTTATTCATAAGAATTCACAATGAGCTTTCATTCCCCTTTAATCTAATTTCCTCTAGGGTAAGACGGGCAACAAAACAATGTTTGACCAGGTCATTGCTGCTTTTTCTACTGTATTCCCTCCTGATAGTCCAGATTCATGCGAGGCATCTCTAGATGCCTCATCAGCACAGACAGCCTTGTAAATATTTGGTTTAGATTAAAGATTAGACCGAAGGTTGTAAAGCTTTCATGAATATGAGCATGCTTGAAATCACCTATTCTGAGATTGCAGGGGTACGATTTGAAACACGTGCACACGCGGAGTAAGCCAGTGATATGAACGTTCTATTACCAAATGAGTGAATGCCAAATAGTATAGAACATATGGCCTAGTGCTTTGATTCATCCAGAGAAGCTATACAGATATTTATAAACTACAGTGGAACTTGGTGATTGGTGGCCACATGTTTCTACTCCACATCACCACCCCCCTTTTTCTCTTTCACACACACCCATGCACACATACTCAGTGTTATTGGGCACCACTCCCCCTTTGTGGACCTTTGAGAGCGAGTTTATGTCATGGATAAGGAAATGAGAGAGAGAGAGAGCCATCTAAAGTGAAAGATCAGTTTTTTTTTTCTTTTTCACTCCAAACATGCCTTCGACAGGTTTACATCTGTGCTGATTGAAACCTGAGATGGTGTTGGATTTTTTACAGCTGTAAAAAAATATTCACGTGAGCGAGCGAACTGTGCAGTAGATAGCAACGAATAGAACAACACAGAGCGAGTGCGAGAGGATGCAGAATGTGTGCAGCTGTTTGGGATTTTCTGTGAGCAGCTTAAGTCACGGCTTGGCCCGCGTCCCCTATTGTTGACCTAACGAGTTTGGTTCGACAAACTCCGTGAACTCTGCACCACGCTGTTCTCCAGGCACCTCAACCACAACAAAAACTTCATAGCTTCAAAGTGGCCACAAATGGCATTTAGTTTAGATGATTGGGGATTGTTTCCATCCTTTTTTCCTTTGGCCCTCCTCAGTCTCAAACAAGAGTTGCTCTTGCTTAATCAAGAACCCTAGAAATATTTGCTTTGGCATGTGAGGTTATTGCACTGTAAACACACCTAGTGATTATCGGCACAGAGCTGTAGCATTCTCAGCATGGGTTGTTGCTGTGTATCTGCGTGTTCTCACTTCGCTTTACCTCTTTGCCTCCCCTGTCTCTGTCTCACTGCAGGCAGAGAAGAAGGCCAAACTGGTTTCCATGATGAACTCGCTGGAGGAGCATGGAGAAATGGAGGACAAACCCCAGAGGGCCTGCAGCAGCATCAGCAATGCACTGACCCCTGCACCACCACCCACACAGCAACAGCAGCAGCAGCAACTAACTCAGCCTAAGGCTCTTCCCAAAGCTCAACCACAATCACATCTACAACCTCCACCGCAGCAGCAACAACAGCTTCCTTCCCAGCAACAGCAACCTACAGACCCAGCATCCCCTACAGTGGCCACCACCCCAGAGCCTGTGCCTATTGGGGATGGAGACAAGACATCACCCAAGACCATGGACACAGAGACAGAGTATGAGGTACAGACACATCTGTGGCACACCTGTGAAGCAGAAATAGACCTTACAGTGCATGATTTGATGATTCATTGCTAATCCGTCATGGCACACATACAGGAACACACTCATACCCACATACACACTAAGGCCACTTGAGACCACTTGGAAACACCAACTAACCTAACATGCATGCCTTTGAAATGGAAGGAAACCAGAGTACCTGGAGTAAACTCACACAGGCACACGGAGAACATACAAAATCCTTAACATCTCAAAACTGTCAGGCAGCTTTGCTAACCACTCCACCATTGTGCCACACACACACACACACACACACACACACACACAGAGACACACACACACACACAGACAGACACACACACACACACACAGACAGAGACACACACACACACACAGACAGAGACACACACACACACACACAGACAGAGACACACACACACACACACAGACAGAGA
>JAUZST010000200.1:54019-69030 GCA_034779995.1 Parotocinclus haroldoi | reverse complement strand
ATCTTAGCGTTAATTTCGATTAAGGGAGGGAATATAACTCGTGTAGATTGTCCTGTGATCATTGTGTTTTGTGGAATGAATGAACGCACCCTATCGTCTGTGTGCGTTGGAGTACCTCGGTACTGGACTGGGTTTAAGAGTTCTTGTTAGAACTGGTATTTGTACCTGTACCAGGAAGATTAATAAATATTCGCTTTATTTATAATGGGAGCAGTTAAAGTTAATCAGTGCTTTTTTTGGTCAGAATTTTCAATGTTCTGAAAACTGTTTGCTCTGTGTTTTCTGCACTCATCTATTGGTCTGTGTAGCAGACTGGCGGGAAAATCAACAAGATTTTGACGTTTAAGCTTATGTTTATTAACTTATTCATCGTCCAAACTTAAATTAATAGTTATGTTAAATATTGAAATGTGATTCATTTCGATTAATTACAAAGCTTCTAATTAATTACATAAATTTTTTAATCAAGTCCCACCCCTAATATATACATATACAGACGCATACACTTAGAACCCTTTAGAATTTTCTGTATTTCTGCATAAACATTGTTTTTTAGATTTTCACACAGGTCCTAAAAGTAGAAAAAGAGAACCCAGTTAAACAAAGGAGACAAAAGATTATATTTGCTCATTTATTTATTGAGGAAAATGACCCAATATTACATATTTATGAGTGGCAAAAGTATGTGAACCTCTAGGATTAGCAGTTAATTTCAAGGTAAAAGAGTCAGGGGTTTTCAATTAATGAGATGACAATCAGGTGTGAGTGGACAGCCTTTTTTATTTAAAGATCAGGGATCTCTCAAAGTCTGCTCTTCACAGCATGTTTGGTTAAGTGCATCGTGGCATGAACAAAGGAATTTTCTGAGGACCTCGGAAAAAGTTGTTTAAATGGAGGAAATTCAAGACCATTGTTTCCCTCCCCATGAGTGGTCGACCCCCAACGTCTGTTGTCAGATTATGATGTCATGCACATATGGATGACCATACACCTTACACTCAGCATGTCACACTCGCGTCCAGTTTAACACATTCTTTGATCTTGCTTTATGAAATAAATTCCTTTTTATAACTGATTCTTATTCTTTTTGAAAAAAAAGTAATTTGTGTGCACAGTGTAATGGTAGAGTGAGTATAATAAAGTCTGTAAATGTGCTCAGTGGTTCCCAAGTGCCTGGTGAAAGAGTGCACTCAGATACAGACACCACACAGACAGGTTCATAAAATCAATTTTACTGTACGTGTTAGAGTAGGACAAGATGAGAAAGCTGTACACAAACAAGAGGAGCACTTTAGACCTGAATATAAAGAATGAATCATAAAACCAAACCGGTGACTCACTCAGTCAGATCTCAAATCTTCTGATACTGCAGGAGTATGGACTGTAAGCTCAAGTCTGCTCTGCTTGAGAAATTGCACAGCTGCATCAGACAGACATGACTGCTCTCACAAAATTCTAACAGTACAGGTATGTACACTAACACACCACTGTCCTAAAAAATAAACTAAAGTAGGAATTCAGATCATGGTGAACATGGTAAGCCCCCTCCCCCCAAAAACAGGACATACACTACATAGACCAAAAAGCCAAACAAAGTGTAAGATTGTGTATAACAGTGTTCTTCATTCACTAATCACTGCACAGGCATGTAAGACAAAAGTATAAACCAGAAGTTTATAGCTTTAAACCAAAAATACCAAAAACCATACTGGTCACAAAAATTCAATATGAAATATCTCCTATTTTTATGAGCAGTCTAGTTCAGTCTAGTTCTGTAACTAACAGACATACACAATAGTGATATCAGATGTCTACCTCTTTAAACTGTCAAATTACCCTTCAGATTTGGATTTTGGGACATTTAGAATACTCCAATTGAAAAAACAGCATGTTTCAGCTTTAATAGAAACTAACTTAGATACTCAAATCTTAATTATCATAATTGCTACTCTGAGCCACTCCTCAAATCAATAGAAATTCAAAATTAAACAATATTTACTTGTTTTAATACTTTAAGCTATGAAAGTCTGACTACGCAACAACCTAAAATCAAATGTTACTGATCTGTATGGCAGTCGAATTTAAATTCTGATGACCTACCTAGCAGCTTATAATCACAGAAGCTTCTGCTGCTCTCTGAATTTATTTGGTTATAAGAGTTTGTCAAATAACCAGATTTTACAAGCTGGAATGAATTAACATAGAGCTGGCATGACAATGGTTGCGCCATTTTGTGCACCACAGTGCAACAGTATAACTGGACAAACGTGGACGGGTTACATTCTAGTCAAGTTACACTAGCTACCACTAGGTACTGGACTACAGCCCAGAAAGCTGAAGGTTGAAATCCCAGCACTGCAAAGTAGCCATCACTGTAACCATGTGAATCAGTTGCTTTAGGGCTTTAGCTATTCGTTTGTATGTCCCTATAGAGAAGGACTTTTGTAAATGCTAAGGATTCAAAAAAGAAAAAAAAAAAAAAAAAAAAAAAAAAAAAAAAAAAAAAAAAAACAACAACATTCCTATACTGAGAGAATTTAACACTAGTGTTAGAAAGCGTTTGCAGTTATGATGGCAGCTAGCTATAACCTTAAATACATGCCTCAAAGCATTAAACTCAATCATAGTTCACTATCCAACTATTATGCTAAGATGGTACCAGACAATGACCAGCAAGTTACGCTGATGCAAGCTCCTCCTTTCCTGCAATAAACTGTTAGGCATCAGAATCATGCAGTAAGCATTCTAGGTAAGCATTCATATATGTAATAGCCAATAAAATGTCAATAATTGTATTATATAACGTGACTGTGAACATCAAATATTTCTAGTACAGAACTTTGTTAGATTAAACTTGTTAATGTGTTTCATTCGCGTGTCTGACTGGGTATTCTATGATCAATCACTCAGGGTCTGAAGAGGAAAAACGGTGTCATGAATGAAGAACACTGACTTGACTCTAAAAGTAAAAACAAACATAAAAGCTGCAGGCAGTGGTGGTAGGGTCTGTATGCGTAGCCAAAGGAACTCGCTGTAGTTCCCAGGGTGACTGTGCCAGAGAGGTTGCTTGGTACTCAGAGCTCCCCGGACTCTCTGTCTCTAGAGCGACGAGACTCTGCTCTCCCATTAAGACGGTCACGTGATGACCTGACACAAAAACACAGTCAAATGGACTCCGTGCACGTAATTTCTACCGTGTTGTGTGTAAGGGTTAAATAGCTGTGTGTAATGGATCCAGTCTGTGTACCTGTGCGAGTGCTCTCTGCGTGAGTGAGAATGAGATCTGGAGCGTGATCGGTGTCTCCTGCGTCTTTCTCTGTCTTTGGACCGAGATCGTGACCTGCGCCTCTCCCTCGACGCAGAGCGTGATCTCCGTCGCCGCCTCTCTCTCTCACGCTCGCGTTCACGTTCACGAGAACGAGACCTACACAACAACAAGAAGAATAAAATGAAGTACCAAGCACACAAGTTTTAAAATCATGAGTTTGTTTATTTTTTCTGGATCAAAGCCTATTTAATCACAGAGTAAAATGTCAAGAGTAGATAGTCATTCATTTGAGAATATGTGCCCCCACTCCAACTCACAGACATCTTTTAACCCAAACTCCAATGGATTTTGAAGACTAAAATCATACAGAATTGCAACTTCAGATTGAATTAAAAAAGTGATAAGTCAAACAAGACGCAAAAACAACTTTTATTTAACTGGTGAAAATGCACTATATAAAAGGCTAAAAGCGCTGGAGTAACTGTACGTTCCCTGATCATGAAAGTGCACATACTGCAATTTCCCAGCCCTGTGTGAATGTAAAGCTTGGAGAGCCACATGATGTTCAAGCTGCTCAAACACAGACAACAGTGGCAACAACCACATTCCAAAAATGTGATTAGCAGACTGGAATTGCTTTTAAAAACCGGAACCACAGAAAGAAAGGCAGGGTCGTCCATCTGCCGTAACAGTAAAAGATAACTGCTACTTGACCTTATTGGGTTCTGGGAACAGTTTCTTGCTGCCACTGGATGACGAATATGCATCCAGACTATGTAAAATCTGATTCATCGTTCCATCTATTGCTTCTTTTAAACCATTTCATATTTATTTTGAAATATCCGCTACTTTTTGTGAGCACTGTAACACAAAGCATTTTAAGTGTACACTTCTCACCTCCTGCGCTCACGGCTGCGAGATCTGGTCCTGCAAAAAAAATTTATCAAATAAATCAATTTAAAAGTGGTTAAATTCGCTCAAGAAAATGCATCAAACATTTTATGAATGCATACACCGAAGACATTTCCTACCTCTTCTTCATTCTCTCCTCACGCTCTCGCTCCTCTCTCCGCTTTAGTCGCTCCTGGTTCCGCCTCTCCTGCTTATCCTGAACTGTTTTCTACACAATCACAAAAATAGAGGAGACATTATAATGATACTACTCTTTTCGATATAGTATTATAATTTAGTATAATACGGATAAGCTATGAATTAAACTGATATGACTGCTGGTCCATCAGCCTACCTTGAGCTGCTCCAGTTTCTCTCGGATCTGGATGAAGCCCAGGTGCAGTTTCCCACCGAAATGGTCAGCAAGGCGGCGATCGTTGTCATGGAGACCCAAGTAGGCAGAACACACCTCGCACACACGAAGCTTCTGCTGCTGGAAACTGGAGGCAGGCATGGAGTTCCTGTACTCCTCCTACGTGCATCCAATAACAGTGGAAAATTGATTAATGCACATTAATAAAGCACCGTATTCCAATTGAAAATGCTAAACATTTATGTGCTGCAAAGATTCAGGATGTCATTCAAAATACAGATGCATTCCATTTTGGCATTTAGGGTTTCTGGGAGAATAAACACATGCATCAGTTAGGTAAATCCTCAACTGTTCGGCACAACAAGTTCAGATGACAGAAACAGCAAGCCAAACTGCACATTGCACAAATGTTAGTGCATACCCTACCGATGGTCAGAACGTAGTTTTTGTCCGAAAGTAAACATGAGCACCAAACATCGATGTTAGCATGTTTCAATATTATTCAAAATACTCTGGCATTCTGCAGAAAGCTTTGATTATGGAGGACTGTCAATAACTTTTATGCTTTTGGCAATTTACCCAATAAACAAACCAAATACACACTGTTTTACGATTGACCCGACTGTCCAGCTTTGCAATGGGAATGTCATAACACACAAATTCAGCAGAAACTGTACTCTGACTTCTGAAATTGGATTTTCACAGGGCAAGCAATATACAGTACAACGTTCTGCATTCTGGGCACTCTCCCATCTTAGATGAACTCCACAAGTGTGCGACGTAGAGAGTCATGGCAGGAGTGATAAGCGATGGGAAATGTAGTGAAGGAACACAATACATTATTCAATAAATTACATGACATTCAATACTTGCATAATAAAAGCGTCAGGTTAATTATTTGACAAACTGTATAACAATGTAAGTGTTTAATCATTTTTAAGATGAGATATGCTGGACTATACTGCTCACAAAAACTAGTGGATACTTCAAAATTAAATATCCCATAATTAAATATGCCCTAATTTTTGTGATCGGTGTATATACAGCATATGGATTGTTCTGAACACATTGCCATTGGACATTGCCATTACCCACCGACTTACAATACAGATGTTTTATCATATTTTTATAAAAGTCAACCAAAACATTTATTTAAGCACAGTCATATTACACTTGATATTTAGCGCATTGTTCTCGGGTCTACAACAGGATGGGGAACTGATGTGCTTTAGATTTGAAACGTGAATGCAAGTGTGATGTAGTAAAGCTTTGTTTCCAGCTAAAATGCGATACTGAGTGAGACTCCAAATGGGTCAAGCTGTTGGGTTTATGTTGTAAAACAGACTGTTATGAAGAGAAACTGACCTCGGCATCCTTCTTCTTGGTGCGAACTTTCTCCACTTCCTGTAGAACTTTCTGGGCCTCGTCCACATTCCCTTCAGCACCCAGCTGCTCTGCCTTGGCCAAGAGCTTCCCAATCTCTTCATTCAGCTCATGCACCTTCTCAGCCTGCCACGAAAACACATTTACATCAGTTTATCTGACAGACACTCTTACAACTTATACAGTCTCAAAAGGTACAAACCAAGCAACTGTGAATTAAGTTTTGCTCTAGAGCCCAAGAGTGGCTACCCTAAACCTTCCTGTCAGTTGTTTATTACCATTAATAACCACCCACCCCTCCAGTAAAAAGGGTGATCTTATTTATTTCCACTGTAAGAATAAAGCCTGAATGTATCAGCTGGTTAGCACCACACACCTTGGCAGCGACCTCAGCGCTGATCTCTTCCTGGGTTTCAGCGAGACGTTTCTTGGCCAGTTCAGTTCTGCGGTCACAGTCCGCGATGAAAGACTCTAGATGATCCACAGCCTGAACACAGCACAAATGTTTACCAATAACCTTCTAATGAAATCAATGAATCATGTTCAGGTAGTAGAAATGCTATTTTAAGCATAATATGACACCATATGATGGGACATTAAATGTTTTTAACTAATTCCATCCGCTGTGCCATAGGTTCCTATATATTATATTATGCTCAAAATAGCATTTCTGCTAGCAAGTGTTTAAAACTGTAAAACTAAACTATGCTTATTCACTTCTCATGCACTTCTAACAAGCTAACTAATAAAAAACTAAATAGTGATTAGTTAAATAGCCCTATAAGCAACCTATTGGTTCTTATGGAATATATAATAAGTTCAAGTAAAGATTTGAAGATGTTACATCTTTTGTGATGTAATTGGTGACTACACCTGTTTTGCCTTATCTGTTGCTGTAATTTATCTTCTTGCTGTAATGCACTTTCTTTGTAGAAGGATTGCACTAAGAGTGTGTTTGTGCTAGTGCTTCATGGTCACAGACTCTTGATCTTCAACCCTAAGGCAGGGTTTCAAATGATTTTTTTTTTTTGCAAATTCAGCACTATATCCAATAAAAAAAATGGCATGATAAACAAAACCCAGTTAACACTGTTGGTTTCGCTCAAGTAAAGCAACATTTCACTACGGCCGGTGACGCAAACGAGAAAACCAACCTCTAGCAGCCCGACCCCAACACAGTTTTCTTCATTCTTCACCACAGTCTACACATCATTTTACTGACACTACTCCATAGAATGCATCCTTTGAAGGATCCAGCCCCAGAACAGGGACATAGCTATTTTGTGGGATGCAGAAATGTGTTGTGCACTTACATCCAACTCGAAGAATAAGTCTCTCTCTTTGGAGGCTATCTCATAGTCCGCCCTCAAAGCCAGGTCATGGATCTTTGAGCACTCACCCAGGTCCATACGCTACACAAACACATAAATAACAGGAACAATGGAATTAATTAACAATAAACACTGCATTTAGCAGCATAAGCACACTTGGGAAATGAGTATTAGGGTTCAGCCATTATCTGAAGTCTGAATATTCCTAAACAGATTAATCTCTGTCTAAAGTCAGTAATTAATTCATGTCTCTATAAGAACTGTCTCTCACCGTCCCTGACAGGATGTCATGAGGGCAGCAGTTCAGGAGATGAGACTTGCACACTCGATCGTCTGTGAACTTCACCCGCTGTCGAGACTCATCACCTGCAAGAGCAGCACATGCAAACAATGAGCCATGACAAGCATGAATGAGTCTCTCACACTTTAGTACACACTTAAATCTTGTGGGACTGGCGTCAAACTGGACAAGTTTTAAATTCGATACTTGAAGTCCATGATCTACTGGAAAGGACTGATTGTGATGATGCAGGAAGAAAGGAAAAAAAAAAAAGACTAAAAGACTAAAATGGGCTCATAGGCTTCTGCGCTGATGCATGCTAAAATATGCTTTTGCATAATACTGATCGAATCGTAAACTGCAACCAAGCTATTAAAAATAATAGTCAAACATTAGAACTAATGAAGCATATATTCACTACAGCCTATTTTATAGTCAGCAGCTGAATGACCTAAAGACTATTCCTTAAATATTTCATATTTAAATAAATATCTGACTGAAAAAAGTAGGATAGCGTGATGTGTTGATGTGTATTGCTCAGCTGGTAAGCAGTAGATTATTAAGGCATGTGCCGATAGTCACCTATATTTTACCATGGACTATATTGTCTCACAGATACCATTATCCATTCCTTGGTTAGAGCAAAAATTCTGCCCTTCGCAACTTTCAAAACGTTATTTAAAGCCCACTCCAGAGAAGGTATTTTACTGTATAACATAAGACCGTGTTCCATATACACACCAACATTTTAGGGATAAAAACCCCAGACATGCCCTTACGCAACTAACCATAGAAGTCTGGTTCATTAGCAGCACAGAAGTGAGTGGCAAATTTTAAACCATTTTAATTTGATCAAATGAGCAAAAACAGCTTATGAACAGACGATCTTGCTGAACAGATGGTGACAATGATCTGTCTAAAATAATGGCAACAATCCTGTTGAATAGAGCATTCAGTTCTGTGACCGATTATCGGCACATGCCTATTAGTGGTCCGGTTACAAGACATTGGAAAGCACTGAGACAGTCATGTTCGAATCACAGTCCTTAAAACACATGGCAAGTGGAGAACAAACTTAGAAATAAAAAGTGAAAACAGAAAGATGAACTAAAAGTAAAGTGTTAGTTTATACACACTGCGAACTCTCTCCCATACTGTACCCGCCTGGCGCTCCAGCCCTTCGGTGGCCTTATTAAAGATTAAAAAGCTTTTCTTGATCAAACCTGCAATGAGGAAGCTGGGAATGATACAAAAGAGTCAAAGAGCAAAGCGTTGGCCGAGGATGCCTTTTTAATCTAATATTTTGTTTCCTTTTTTTGTCAGCGTAGTAGGGCGTGCTGTGGCGCACATAAAGCCGGCTGCTTTTCTCTTTACTGTGTCGGCTTGATGCAGACTAACAATAATTCTGGAAAAGCAAATATCATTGACTACTGTTCTGGATTATATTGATCATAACAGCGTTAAAAATCATTTGTGACTCACGGCTCGATGAACATGAGGCTTTTCTGCAACTCCCGTGCAGATTGATGTAGGCTGGCAAAGATACACTGAACCTTAATGAATAGAATAAAGGGGCCACAATTGTTCAGTCTGCAGAAAACACATGTATGGGAAGCACATGAATTCAGCTCTGCACTCACACAAGACATAATGGGCATTCACACGGTGCTGAGAGACAGTCTCTCATGTGAAGATCAGTCAGAGGCCTTCAGCTTGATACATACCACTTTACACTTAACGGAGCTTTAATATTCTAACTTCGCCATCATCATCTCCTAAAGCACGATCCCTCCAAAATATCATTTAATGTTTGCAACCCATTCAAGGAAAAGGAGGATGAATATGAAATGGCATATTCTCATCTTCAGTGTCTCTTGTTCGATCCCGACCTCGGACTGCGCCTGTGTGGAACTTTTGTATGTCTGTCTTGTATACTCCGTCTGCTCACTTGTTCCCACAGTCAACAGCCAAGCATTAGGTTGATTGCGCTGAATGGGCCAATCATAATGCATGCTTGTATGTATGTATGACTACCTTGCTCAAAAAAGGGGACATTATATTCATAATTTTTTGTGAGCAGTGTGGTTTAAGTAACCTTGTGCTAACTGCTAACAATGCTGAAAGCGACGGAAAAGAAACTAACCAAACATAATGAAGGACAAATAAGGTTGCAAAAGAATTAAGTTTATTGCCAACTCTGCACATCCATGGCTATATTGTTGGCACAGCACATTGTATTTACTGTTCAGGTTTTTATATCATGTCCAAGTCCTGTGTGTCAAAAAAAGAGCAGCTGGCAAATATCCAATGCTCATTCTTCAAATAAACCTAACTTTCTTTACATTAACCTAATATGCGAGCCTTTCACAAGTTATGCAGTGTTCCTCTTACACGGATTTATCACAATATCAACACTGACAATTATGTATTGTTTTTGTTCATTGCTTTTTTACCACTTAAATTTGATCAAACCTTATATTGCATACAATGCAGTGATCTGCTGCTCTGCTCCTTACCCTGTTCCCTCACAAATGGGACAGTAATGTGACAACGCACCACATTGCCTGTTGCATTAATGACTTGGACTGGTATTTCAAAAGCAAGCAGAGAACTAAGAAGCATGCAGATACAGTTTACTCCTAATAATGATCCCAATACTGTATAATCACTAATGAGTAGTTGTTACTGTATAGACTAAATATTGCTGAAATTAAGATTTCCAAGTTTGACTTACCAAGCTTCGTCTTAATGACCTAACATGTTGAGCCAATAGATTCAAGAGCAAAACCAGTGACATTAATATACTGGAATGAACTTGCAATTGCAAGATATAGAATTACACTACTTTGTTCATTTTGAAAGTTGTTTCAATATGAAAAAGCCCTATATGAAATAGCCCATAAATACATACAGTGTGCACAAAAATTATGTATTAACTGACTTAGACAGGTCTTCCAAGAGACCATGCAAAGGCTTTTTTTTGGTGTGAGAATCCTTTTTTTGTTTGTGTCAAAACCTCAAAAGCTTTTTTTAACGAGTTACATCATTTTTACATCTTATAGTTGCAAACAAAAGGTTAGAACACAAAACAGATTTTATAACAAGATGAAAAGATACATGCACCAGAGTAAACGCACTTTTAACACAGCAGTCAAGGATTATAGGCAATTTGGCATACTTCTGGGACTTGGACAATAATTACCGGTTCCTTGATAAAATCCGGCCTCCACCCATACTAGGAGTGGACAGTGACAAAGCTCATGAGGAAGTTTTTCCATGCAGTCATCTGTGGCAGGGAGTCTGAACCTTATATTTCTTCAACTTGCAGAATTAAAGTAGTAAAGGCCAGTGTTTGCGCTTTGTCCTACTTTGTTGTAGGATAACAGTTACGCAATTACAGTAGATATCTTAATGTATATTAAAGCATGTGTAATCATGCATAAAATTACATTTTCTTAATGTATATAAAAGTGAGCCAAGTGACCATACACCTGTACTTTTGAGAGCATATAAAAATTAAGCTTCGTTTCATTATTCTAGTTGAAATACAAGGAAAGAGAAGTTACAAGTCTATATGAATATCAGACAAAGTATAAATGCATGCAAACCGCCACCCCCGTTTTATTTGTTTTTTTAATGTGGCTCATACACATGTTCGAGGAAAAATAAACTAATGGCAACATGTGATGATTGCAAACCCATTACAATGATCAGTGTTTTCCTCAAGTTCCTCCTGAAGACATTATGAGTAATATAGACTGAACAGTACAGATGAGCAAAACGGAGAGAAGGTGTGTTCCTGTACTTGCAAGAACGCATTTCAATGAAATATGAGAATAAACATAAACTTGGGCATAATAGTAAAAAGAATGGCTCTCCAGTACAACTCGGCTCCCTTTGTTCTTAGCAAAAACCACCGAAGAGCACTAGATTGTGTCACCAACAGGCAAAAACTGTCTTGCAGAGTACTCCACTAATCTAAGACTGCAAAATGCACCATGCAATTAATGTTCTTAAATGTACACATTCAGTCAATTTAGCCTGTCAACTTGAATGTACATAGATTTTCTTTAAATAATCAAATACACAAAGATCTTAAACAACTGCAAATGGTTAAACTCGTACTAAAGGCAGTGTGTTTACCACTTTTTACATCATGATCTGCAAGAAAATACATGAATCATGTCAAGCTAGACACATGGGACCCTGTATAACAAAACAGTACTGTATTATACACTGTATTATTAGCCTCTTTATTAGGTAGACCTTGCGTTCTCCATTTGTTTATTTTGTCAGTTTCATTTACCATATAGAATCATTATGCAGTTCTACAATTTCAGGCTGTAGTCCATCTGTTTCTCAATGCTTTGGTTTTTCCCCTTTATTCTCATCTCTAATGGTCACATGACCACCACAGAGCAGGTACTGTACTGCTCACAAAAATTAGGGGATACTTCAAAATGAAATATTCCATAAAGAAATATCCCCTTATTTTTGTGAGCAGTGTATTTGGGTGGTAGTTCAACCAGCACTGTAGTGACACCAAAGTGATGGTGGTGTGTTATGCTGGCATGACTGCATCAAACACAGCAGTGCTGCTGGAGTTTTAAAACAGTGTTCACTTACTGTCCACTCTAGTAGACATCTATCATATTGCTCCACCTTGTCGATGTAAAGTCACAGACAATATCTCACCTGTTGTTGCCGTTTGTGTTACTCGTTTTCTCATGCTTCATCAGTGCAAGATGCTGGACATTTTTGGTTGATGGACAATCATCCAGCGGTGACACAAAGGTGTTGAACTCTAGCACCACTGCTTTCTCTGATCCACTCTAACACACACACCAACACCCCCATGTAGTGCTGAGAATGATCCACCAGCCAAACAATACCAGATCTGCGGAGGCCTGACCATTACAGAACAGAGCACCGGGGACAAACAAAGTGTGTAGCAAAACATATGGACTACAGTCTGCAATCATAGAACTACAGAGCGCATCTACACTGCTCACAAAAATTACTGGATCTACCATTTTGAATATACTCCCTAATTTTTGTTAGCAGTGTATATGGTAAGGGGACCCGAACAAAAGCACCATTACTGTAGAAATAAGGTGGTGTACCCAACAGTGGCCGGTGAGTGTAGAAAAAACGGCAGTAGAAGATCAAGTGTACAATCTAGAATGAGAACAAACGACAAGCTGAAACGCATTGAATTTTTGTCTCTTTATCATTTAAAACGTGATTCGCGTGGCCGTGTCGTCATACTGACGTGTAGAATTCAAAAGCTTATGGAACACGGCTAAAAAAAAATAATTAAATAAAAAAAGAAATCAACGCTTAAGCGGCCAGCATACACTTTAGGATAATATAAATCTGTTGTAAATGAGATATGTTAAGCAATTCATATAGATTTAGTTTAAACTTTATGCATTACAGGTAACAAAAATAATCGACATACAGGCAAGCGACCGTTAGCGCTGACGCCGTGTCCACGCACTAAAGCGTAACAACAAGAAAGCGTGCCGAGTCGGTTAAAACTACCCAATTATCGCTTATGAAATTTAAATATTAAATTGTGTAAAACAAATGAATTACAATTACCAGTTAATAGCATACTCTATCCGCCTACTTGGAATTACCATTAGAATAAGACATGACCTCACAAGGCCTCGCTGAGCCGTGTTTAGCCTGGCATGCTATAAGGGTTGTGTTTTTTTCATGAATAGGTTGCAAATATTAAACAGTCTATCGTTCATTTGAGGAGGGGAAGTGGTCGTGATTGAATGAATATGTCTAAGTGGTAAATAAATGACAGTATGGATCAATAACACACGGAAGCAGAATGGCTAGCAGCGGCTTCACCGTTCTCCAGCCTCTCACAGTGCTAAGGCTAAAGCTACTCACCGTCCCTCGACGTCCCCATTAGCTGATCCAGCAAAGCTCTCATCTGAGCTTGAGCTGACATCTTTAAGTCGATTAATGCACTCCCAATGCACTAACTAGAGAGTTATTTCTTATATAAGACTGTAAATGGTTTAAAAAAAAATCAGGCCAAGCAGCTAACTCGGCTAGAAAAAAACAAGCCCCACTCTTCTCGACCCCGCCACTGCTTCTGTTTCTAGTATAGCGCTACATCATACAGCGGCCAAATCATGCACGCGCATTTAATGTTCTCCTCTTTAGGGAAGTCAGACCAGCATTACAGCCATCTACTGGTGCGTCACGTGCACATGCGTTCATCACATTTCAAGCGTAAAAAAAACAACCCGTAATAACAAAGAAAGGGCAGCACGATGGATCAATGCCTCACAACAAGAAGGTCCCGGGTTCAATGCCAGGGTGGAGCGGCTTGGGTCCTTTCTGTGTGGAGTCTGCATGTCCTCCCCATGTCTGTGCGGGTTTACTCTGGGTACTCCGGTTTCTTCCCACAGTCCGAAGACATGCGTGTTAGGTTAATTGGTGTCTCTAAATTGCCATTGACTTGTGTATGCAAAACACCTCAACACTCCCTGTAACTGGAAACAGCTGTACGCTGGTCCCAAGCCTGGATAAATGGGGAGGGGTGGAGAAAGCAATGGCAAACTACTCCACTATATTACCAAAATACTTCAAGGATCACATCGATGAAAGACAGAAATGTGTGGAGATTGATGATCTGCAAAAAAATACATGAATCATGTCAAGCTAGACACATGGACTCTGTATAACAAAAAAGTACTGTATTATATACAGTGAGTAGCCTCTTTATTAGGTACACCTTGCGTTCACCATTTGTTTATTTTGTCAGTTTCATTTACCATATAGAATCATTATGCAGTTTTACAATTTCAGACTACTCCACTATACTACCAAAATACTTCAAGGATCACATCGATGAAAGACAGAAATCTATGGAGATTGATGATCTATCAAGTGACCGAGAGTTGGCACTGTATGGTTAATCCAATCCAATAACAAGAATGGTTTGTAGATGACACTTATACATGGGCGTAGTCTGCACATGAGCGTGATCTCATCTAACTAATTTGAAATGAGAACCATTATGAAGACAGTTTCAGTATCATTTTGCACTCTGGTCACAGTCTACTATATTAGCTTTGAAGAACATATTTTGGGTTTTAAGTACAGTTACTAAACCAGAATAAACATCTTATTCCCTCTCTCGGCTGTTTCCATCAGGGATTTACATTTATATTGAAGTCCAGACCTGTCTCCCATTGTAAATGTGTGGCAAATTATGAAGCGCAAAATACGACAACAGCTGGACTGTTGAGCAACTGAAGTTGTACATCAAGCAAGAACAGGACCGAATTCCATCTACAAAGATTAAACAATTAGTGTCCCCAGTTCCCAAATGCTTAATGAGTGTTGTTAAAAGGAAAGGTGATGTAACACAGTGGTATACATGCCCCTGTCCCAACATTTTTTGGAACGTGTTGCATCAAAATCCAAATGAGAGAATATTTTCAAAGAAAAATAACA
>JAUZST010000200.1:43528-53919 GCA_034779995.1 Parotocinclus haroldoi | reverse complement strand
TTTTTATTAATTTTTTTTTAATGCATTTATTTTTTACAGTAATTTTATATGTAGTGTAGTGTTATGTACTGGAAAAAAAATTCCAGACATTACCATAGTCTAAGCACAAACTAAGTACACGAAGGTAAGTTACTAGCATGGATGTGAAATGTGAATATATATATAAATAATGCCATTTCATAACATGACAATTGAGCTATATACACTGCTCTCAAAAATTAGGGAATATTTTAAAATGAATAAGAAGAGGATCCCACAAGAACTGCTACACAATCTGATCCTGTTCATGCCCCATCACTGTCAGTGTGTTTTGACAGTCATGGGTGACCATACACCCTACTGACCAGTCAATGTGTGACACTCTTGTCCAATTTGACATACTTCTTTTTACTCTCATGAATATGCCACTTGCTACCAACTTTCTTTGACTTTTCATTTGCTTGTCTGATGATCTTTTTAATGGCATAAAATCAAATGCTTTGTTTTTATTGTCCACAACGTGACCAATTTTAAAAGCCAACATACTGAGGGAATGTTTGAGGGAAGGTTTTTCATATCATTCATTTTCATTGCATATTAAAGAAGACATCAGCAGCCCAACACCCAGAAAGACTGACTCCATAAGGATGGTATGAGGGCATGTCCACAGATGGTGCTCACAGCCCAACACCGTGCAACATGCTTGGCATTTGCCAGAGAACATCAGGATTGGCAAATACGCTGGTGCAGTGGGCACTGGGTTCCTTCTAATGCAGGACAATGCTAGACCTCATGTGACTGGAGTGTATCAGCAGTTTCTGCAAGATGAAGGCATTGAAGCTATAGACTGGCCCGCAGACTGTCCAGGAGTTGGCGGATGCTTTAGTCCAGGGGAGGAGATCCCTTAGGAGACCATCCGCCACCTCATCAGAAACAGGCCCAGGCATTGTAGGGAGGTCATACAGGCACGTGGAGGCCACACAGTACTGAGCCTCATGTTGACTTGTTTTAAGAACATTACATCAAAGTTGGATCAGCCTGTAGTGTGTTTTACACATTAATTTTGTGTGTGACTCCAAATCCAGGCCTCTATTGGGTAATAAATTTGATTTCCATTGATGATTGTTGTGTGATTTTGTTGTCAGCACATTCAACTTTTTACAGAACAAAGTATTCAATGAGAATATTAGTATAATAATAATAATGAGAAGTATATATAAGTCAGAAGTCACAGGACAATGACGTGCTACATCACTATGTGGCTTTATAATATAATATATATATATATATATATATATAGATCTAGGAAATATTTGGTTATGGGATATTTCATTTTGAAGTATTTGTGAGCAGTACATTTTGCCTGGTAGATTATTCAGCATTATATTAGCGTTGGGTGATATGTATAGTTACACTTTCTATTTATTTCAGGGAGAGAGTGTAACAGGCAGTCCTGGACCACCAGGGAAACCAGGAGAACCAGGTGATCGGGTATGACAATGCACATACATGCTAAGAACAAAGCGCTGAAATTACATGCTCGTTATCAACATACACTCACCTTAAAATAAATAGCTTAAAGTGGTTAATTAACATTGTTTGTACGTGTGTGCATGTTTCATAGGGTCCAAGAGGTCCTCCTGGTGAAGCTGGAAACAAGGTTATACATTGTTTATCTGTATTCTAGCCTTATATACACTAATTAAATGCTGACTGTAATTTTCTTATGTAGGGTGACCGTGGACAGGTTGGAGTGGCTGGATCACCAGGTGAAAGGGTGAGTGTTTCTTGGTGAGGTATACTTGTTGACTGATTATGAAAAAGATGCATTGTTTATGTTTGACTGGTCTAGAGTCAACTGTGTGGAGTAAGGATGTTCCCAGTACATGCATGGGTTTCCTCCGGGTACTCTTGTTTTTGTCCCAGTGTTTGTGTGTGTCAGTATTTTATTAGTATTTATTTAGTATTGAACAATTACGGAATCACCCTGCAAATTTACATTACAAACACTAACACTTGCATCAGATTAAATCTGCTCATTAGTATGCAGGTAAAAAGTAGTGATCACACCTTGGAGAACTGTTGCAACAAGTGACATGACTGACATGAATCATGACTCCAACACCAGAGATGTCAGTTGAAACAAAGGAGAGGATTATCAAACTCCTTAAAGAGGGTAACCATGCAGTGTTACACAAGATGCTTGTTGTGTCTAAAACCTGGACCAAGTACAAACAACATGGGAAAGTGGTTAAAGGCAAGCATACTGGTAGACCAAGGAAGAAATCAAAGTGTGAAAATTTAAAGCAAGATGCCTTGAAAACAGAACATGTACAACAAAACAAATGAGGAACAAATGGGAGGAAACTGGAGTCAACGTCTGTGTCCGAACTGTAAGAAACCGCCTAAAGGAAATGGGATTTACATACAGAAAAGCTAAAATAAAGCCATCAATAACACCTAAGCCGAAAAAACAAGGTTACAATGGGCCAAGGAAAGACGATCGTGGACTGTAGATGACTGGATGAAAGTCATATTCGTTGATGAATCTTGAATCTGCATTGGGCAAGGTGATGATGCTGGAACTTTTGTTTGCTGCCGTTCCAATAAGATTTATGCAGACGACTGTCTGAAGGAAACATGCAAATTGGCACAGTTATTGATGATATGGGGCTGCATGTCAGGTAAAAGCACTAGGGAGTCATTACATTTTCAATAAAAGCACAGGTTTACAGTGACATTTTGGACACTTTTCTTATCCCATCTATCAAAAGGATGTTCGGGGATGATGATCATTTTTTAAGATGATAATGCATCTTGCCATAGAGCAAAAACTGTGAAAACATTCCTTGAAGAAAGACACATAAGGTCAGTGTCATGACCTGCAAACAGTCCGAATCTCAATCCAATTGAAAATCTGTGGTGGAAGTTAAAGAAAATGGTCCATGACAAGGCTCCAACTGGCAAAGCTGATCTAGCAATAGCAGTCAGAGAAAGCTGGAGCCAGATTGATAAAGAGTACTGTTTGTCACTCGCTAAGTCAATGCATCAGAGACTGCAAGCAGTTATAAAAGTCAGAGGTGGTGCAACAAAGTACTAGTGATCCCATAATTTATTCCCTGTGCTTGATCTAAAAATATACTTACTGACTACCACAATTATTTTTCTTGATTTCTTTTAGTGTTTCTTAAAGCCTGAAAGTTGCCATTAAAAATGCCTTTAGTTTTTGTCATGTCTGTGAACTGTTTTTTTTACAAAATTAAACAATTGAAGGAACATCCTCAGAGACTGGTGATTCCATAAATTTTGCCAGGGGTTGTACCTTGAAAGTCTAGCAGAAAATCTCATTAATTATAACTGACTTACATTTTCCATGCTTGCCAGTGAGTATTAACTTTGCAGCCTATTGTGCTTTTTCAGCTTATTTTTAGTATCTGTGTGTTTTTTTCAGGGTGAGAGAGGACTGCCTGGTTTGCCAGGTGACAAGGTGCGCATCACTTATGCAACTGATGTTCTGTTTGTTGTTGTTTTAGCAAACATGTTCTTGCATGCTTGCCAACTTTATTTATTTGGTTTTGTATCGAATAGGGTGAGACAGGAAGACCAGGGCCTTCTGGACCTGCAGGACCAAGAGTGAGTAGTCAAATCATTTGTGGTACATTTTTACAAGGTACATTTGCCAGTTTTGAAATTGTTGGTGTGTGTTTTATTAGGGTTTACCAGGTGCAAGTGGAGCACCAGGGGAGAAGGTGAGGAAGTCAATCTGTTTTCAATGCAAAAAGCAAGGTCACTTTGTGTTAATGTGCATTCATCTGAATTTTGTCCTTGTTAACAGGGAGCCGATGGTGCTAAAGGAGAACCAGGCAGCAGTGTGAGTTAAATTAACGTGTCAATACTATTTTTGAACTGTACGATCACCTTATGATGTATGTTTCTTCTAAGAAACTAGAAGACACTCAACTGATATATTACTTGATGGGTGTAAGTAGATGCAAATAGCTCTTCAGAACACCATTTAGTATTTAGTCTATTAAAATACAGTGTTCCCTCCTGTACAGTGGTCCTGAAACATAACCCCCGCGATAAACGAAAATTTGTGATGTAGAGATGCTATATTTATTAAATTATGTATACACTATGTTAAGTCTTTAAAAACCCTCCCCCACACTTTTACACTCTATAAACCTTTCCCAATCCCTTAATAACTGTAACACAGCGCAAAAAATGGCAGAGGCAAACACAGAGTTCTGGAAAACAGGCTTTAATATTCAAAATCGGCAGGCAGAAATCGGAATCACGGACAGTCCAGGAAGACACGATCAAAAAAGGGTTCGGCGAGAGGCGGAAAATGGTTCGGCAACATTAAGTACAACGATAATAGAAAAACAGTGGCGCTTAGAACTCAGGGATAAAACCAAGAGACTTAGCAACTGGTGTGTGAGAGAGGAGTGAATATATACGGTGTGTAATAAGGGGAGTTAATGAGATTCAGGTGTGTGGAATTAATCAGAAGGTGACGGTGAATATGCGCAGGTATTGGTCCTCTGAGCAGAGTGTGGGTGTGACAGTAACCATTCCCACACTCTTCTGTGCATGTATTGTACCTTTATACAGTACTGTATACAGTATTAAAACACTCCTTCGTAAAAGTTCATACATTACAGTGTACAGTACGGCACTGTAAAATGTTTAGAACTCTTAAACCTGCATACGTACAGTAATTTAAAAATGTTACACAAAAAAGGTTTTACAGTAAACTCTTAAATCGTTAAAGCGTAGTTTTAGAAATTTGGTATGGGTACCACTGAAGAAAATACGTTCTCATGTATACGTTAATTACACGTACTACGCATGCGCAGATCGAGTTCCGCAAAAACCCGCGAAACGGCTCAAATATATATACTTTTAGACTTTTTCTATTCCTATTTTTTGAATACCTGCGATGCACCGAGGCCGCGTAAGGCGAACCGCGAAGTGGCGAGGGAACACTGTACTTACATAATAAATAACAGAATGTTTCAATGGAACATAATTCAGTGGATTGTGAAAATGTTTTTGGAGCTGATTACAAATTCCATAAAATGTGTATGCAAGCTTGAAGAACTAGTAATCATCTGTGATGTGTTTTGGTGTTTGTGACCATATAATGATATATAGGCTGGCACTATTGGAAATCTAGGTCTTTAAGATCACCATAAATGATACTGAAAATGCATTTTGATTATTTGTTACTCATACTAATAGAACTATTTACATGATTTCTTTGACTGCGATGTTTCCATCTCAGGGTCAGATTTTGCCTGGAAGAAAAGGAGAGCCGGTGAGAACAATAACGTTTACATATTTGTTTGACAGGTAGTAGTTTATAGTTTGTAATTTGTACAAGCATTCTCTTGTTTAGTATCTCCATATTGCAGTAGTATACAAATAATGGTAAAATAATGCTATAGTGACAAATTGAACAATGTTTATAATGGAAACTTCAAATTGTAGATGTGAAAAAACAATGACAGTTTTCTAAAATATATTAAAAATATATTAATGTTCTTATTAATAAGGATACCCTGTGCCTTTTCTTAGTTCTTTTTTGCTTTTATTTAGGGTCAAAGGGGTGCTCCAGGTCCTGAGGGCCCTTCAGGTGACAAAGGAGAAGCAGGAGAGAAAGGCGATAGGGTAGGTGTTTTCAATTTGTACATAAAAGCACACAGTGCAGTAGTGTGATTACTGCACAGAACACAGCAGCTTGTTTAATGCTTCATGAAAGGTTTAACTTGATGGAGCAGTAAGGATGTCATTAAGATTCACTGTCTTTACAGTTACTTTACCTTTAAGACCACCTGTGTTCTCTTTCAGGGTCTTCCTGGAGTAGGATTACCTGGCCTGTCCGGACCTAAAGGAGAGCATGGTGAACGGGTTAGTGTGGTTTAGTAGGGATGAACACATCTAATTTACATAGTTATTTAAAACTAGTATGAACATGATCACATACTATACAGATGTATACCATGGTACATCAAGTAACATTGTAATTCGCTGTTATTGTGTCAAGCTTTGCAAACTTGAAATAATCAAGATTTGTTGACGCCTTGGGCTGCTTGGAAAATTTCTCAAATAGACTGATTCTCTGCTTGGCCCATGGCAGTTCTCTGATTCTATTGGGTGACCTCAACCTCAATACTGATGGCATAATGTATATGGTCTTGTCCATCAGACCTGGCTGAGTATCATGTACTACTTGCTTAACTTTTCCAAAACAGTTTTAGCAGCAGCTGCTTGCTTGTGTCTGACTCTGCATTCTCAGCAGAGTTAGCTTTAGCTTTGTCAACTCCCATGTATTCAGTGAGGTTGTGCTGTTTTAAATGTTTTCAAGTGTGACTGTCTATGAATGGCACAGAATCAGTTGTATGTGACTGATTGGCCAATTACTGGTCGATTCTGGTCACCGGCCGATCGATTGGCACATCTCTATTCGCAACCTTCTCTTCCTTACTTACCCCTTCCTTCTACCCAATATACTGTACCTCTTTTCTTACAGATGATTATTACACAACCCATTTAGCACAAGTCTTGACCAACATTTAACCAGCTTTCTATAATCCATGTAAGGTGGAGCACCATCCTCATCACTTATTCTTCTTACAATTCAATACCACATACTAAGGATGAAGTGGTGACACTAATGGATATGTTCGATCATTCACACTTCAGTTGCCAGCAACCTTGCACCACATACTATAACTATGACCGGCATGTAATCAGTGACATGTGACATGGTTCCTTTCCACTTTGAGGTGGCTTGAGTTATACCTCTACAGAGGAAGCCACTCAACCCATCTGATGTGTCAAAATACAGACCTGTTTCCATTGTTTATTCATGCTCATGTGGTGTACTTGGACAGCGGTCCTAATTTCTTCAAGAAAGCAACCTTCTAGTTACAGGTTGGTCATTCTACAGTAACTGCTCTCCTCACACTAAAGTACTTTTACTTAACTACCTAGATAACTACCATCTGAAGCTCAGTCTGGAAAAGAATTTATCTACTTCCTTGCAAAGAACCTCTCTGTGAGCTTAGCATCAAGCTGCTCTTAATAGTTACTGAGTGGCATTAGTTTCTAATCTTTCTGGTAAAAAATATATATTAGTCATTGATTTCATGCACCATTGCACCCAAACCACTGTCTGCCAAATGACTATATGTACATGTAAAAATTTAAATGAAGTTAAAAAAATCTCACTGTAATGCCCGGAACTGTAAAAAAGCACACAACCATGTGTATTTAGTAGAGCATGTCCAGATCTTCTAATCAAAACTCAAAGTGTGTCATAATGAAGCCATTAAGAGTGATGAAGGCTTATCTGTGATCCAAAACTAGAAACAACTGTTATGCATAAAGAAACTATTAACATGTTAGCCACAAGTCATGGAGTAATAGCTAATACATATAGTACATTACTGACTGACGAAACAAACACACAAATTAACTGATACATAAATTTAGTTCTGAATGCCAATATACATTTGCTGACTTTAAGAGGGCAATTGAGTACTGTGAACTTGTCAGTTGTTGCCTTAACAGGGGATATGGACATTTTGTGAGTGTTGGTGTCTTTATACCTCAACAGGGTGTTGCTGGTATAGCAGGAAGACCTGGATTAAAGGTTTGTGCTGTCGCCTTTAAAGAAATGTATTAATAAATCTGTACTTGTACCATGATGATGCTGGATCGTCAGACACCAATATTAAACTGCAGTATCTCTGTGTGGTGCTACAGGGCAACCCTGGTGAACCAGGAGAGAGAGGAGAGCCAGGCAGTTCTGGTCTCCCAGGACCAAGTGGTCCTAAAGGGAAAGACGTGAGACATCCTTTGACTTTTTGAAATTTCAATATCCTTTTATCTTTTTACTACTAATACTTCTTGTAGTACTAATACTGGGGGAAGCCTGCAAATCTAACGAACATACTAACTGGAGACATTTGAAAGCTGACATTGAAAGCTATTTCATTAATAAAGACTAGTGTTAAAAGGGTTTGTTTATTTCTTATTTAATTTGAGATCTATTATGTGTTGAAGTAACACATAATAGATAGTAGTTTTGGTATATATGGTGTTATCTGCTATTAACATTTGATTTCACGTGGCTCATTCAGAATTTACATTAAAGTCAATGTGTAATGTATACTATATAATGTAATTTACAGTCTATAATTTTACATCAGAATTCAGTTAACAGATAGCAGGTGCAAAATTAAACAGTGCTTTCTGAGGAACGACTTTCAGATTTACTACTGACTCAATATGGATTGAAAATATACAGGGGTTGTACAATGAAACTAAAACACCTGGTTTTAGACAAAGGCTATAGCAGCCCGGCCTTGTATATTGACCCTGTGGAGCTCCCGACGGACAGTTCTGGTAGAAACAGGAGAGTAGAGGTTCACATTTAATTCTGCCGTGATTTGGGCAGCCTTGGTTTTGTGTTTTTTGGATACAATCCGGATTAGCACCCGAACATCCCTTTCAGACAGTGTCCACAGTTCCTGTTCTTGGTGGTATGCTGACATTACCCTGGATACCATGGCTCTTAATACATCACAAACCTTCCACACTAAAATGACAGGTGTTTCAGTTTCATTGTCTAACCCCTGTAGATATAAATAACAGACAAAACCAGTAGTGTGGTCAAAATAAAATGCACTTGATTTATTATTTATGTGCAGATAAACGAACACATCTTTCAGTTGTTCATTTAAAACAGTTTCGTAACCCGCATCACTACATGCACTGCACAGTTCAGTACTTTTTGAAGCTATGTTTAGTGTTATCATTTAGTGTTGTGCTTTTAAAACTCCTGCCTTACAGATGATCGGAGAACTTTGTTGCATTTGTAGCATATCCGCTATCCTGCTGTTCAAACCTACTGTAATATTAACTGACTCTATATGTGGTAATTAATTTTTTTCGTATGTTTTGTTTGCCTTTCTGCCTTCACTTTTCTTCACAGTGGTATGGAGGTAATTATGTAACCCTTTGCATGCGCCTTTAGTCACGATACTGCCTGCCGCTTGGTTGCGGCATCACAGGCTGGCATGTTTGCTGGCATGCCTATGAAAAATAACAAATACACCACAAATAAGTGGAGGGCCTTGCTTAAGGACCCAACTGTGGCAGCTTGGCTGAGGTGGGATTTGTACCCTGGGCCATCAGGTCCAGAGTCCAGTACCTTAAACGCTAGGCTACCGCAGTCCCTCTCAGACCGCCATTAGATGCTGGTAGTGGAGTTACTGGGACGATTCATGCTTACATACAATCATACTAGTCTGAAAATGCGAGCAAAAAAATGTGAGCAAATGGCTGTGCATATCTTTATGTATCTTGACATTTTCTGTTTTATAGTACTGTAGTATGTTTAATTCAAAAATCTAATATATATTTGTTTTGTATTAGGGTTTGAAAGGTGACAAAGGAGAAGATGGGATTCCAGTGAGATTAAGTTTTTGGGTTTTTACTTTTACTGCTACTTTTCTGTGAGTTTGTGGCTGTCCAAAAGTATATAAATGTTTTCCTATTGTGCTGTTTTATTTAATTGCTCTCAGGGTGAGGATGGGTTGCCTGGCAAACCGGGGGAAAGGGGACTGAGGGTGAGTAGTCACAAAACAACTTTTATTGTTTACTGTGGACTCTGGTCTTTATTGTTTATATAGAAGCTCTGACTTATCTGATGTTTCATACTAAATTTAGTGCCATTTTAGTGCCACTGATATCATTTATAGGGTCTCTCAGGACAACCTGGTCAACCGGGGACCAAAGGAGACACGGGTGATCCTGGAGAGAACGGAAGAAATGTGAGAAACACTTACATTAATTACATTGATGCGTGAATGCTAATGTAGTTCAGTGATCACAGCTTTTGTTGGTTTCTAAAAATGGAATTCTTTAAGGAATGCTCAGCTCATTTGCGTGCCTGCTTAATATGCTAACTGTCTGAGTTTGCTTAATTATCCCTCCCTACTTAAGATGCTGCTTTTGGTGGATGGAGGCCTAGGACAATGGGGTGGAATGTTTACGCTTCATTTGAACGTACATACAGTACTGTGCAAAAGTCTTAGCCCTCAATTAGATTAGATATGCCACTGTTTTATCAATGCTGTAATGAACGTGCACTATATATTTCAGCTATAGTACAAATTAAAAGTAATTTAGCAAATTAGTAATGACTTTTGTACAATACTATTTGCATTAAATTGCCCTGTAGCATGTGAACTTATGGTTGTTAGGTAGCTTAGGCAGAAAAAGTACATATGCTAGCCTGTTAATTTGAAAAACTGTGTTTAATTTGATATGTCTTAGGGAGCTCCAGGACCTGTAGGACCAAGAGGAATAAAGGGAGAACAGGTCTTAAACTGAATATA
>JAUZST010000200.1:1790-36114 GCA_034779995.1 Parotocinclus haroldoi | reverse complement strand
CATTGTCTCAAAGCAGCTTTACAACAGCATATTATCTAAAAAAGGCCAATCCCAGTCTGAGCAAGCCTATGGCGACAACAATGGTGTGCATGGCATGGTTGCAAGGACAAAGCCACTCCTCTCCAAAAAGAACATTGCTGCTCGTCTGCAGTTTGCTAAAGATCCTGTGGATAAGCCAGAAGGCTATGGGAAGAATGAGTCCAAAATAGAACTTTCTGGTTTAAATGAAAAGCGTTACGTTTGGAGACAGGAGAACACTGCATCCCTGCATAAGAACCTTATTCCATCTGTGAAACATGGTGGTGGTAGTATCCTGGTTTGGTCCTGATTTGCTGCATCTGGGCCAGGACGGTTTGCCATCATTGATGAAACAATGAATTCTGAATTATATTGTGAAATTCTAAAGGAAAATGTCAGGACATCTGCCCGACTGAATCTCAAGAGATGGTCATGCAGCAAGATAACGACCCTAAGCACACTAATCTAAGAGTGGTTAAAGAAGAATAAAGTTAATGTTTTGAAATGGCCAAGTCATCCTGACCTTAATCCCATTAAAATGTTGTGGAAGAACCTGAAGCGAGCTGTTAATGTGAGGAAACTCACCAACCAGACTTGAAGCTGTTCTGTATGGAAAAATGGGCTAAAATTTCTCCAAGCCAGTGTGTAGGTCTGATCAACAGTTACCAGAACGTTTAGTTGCTTCCCAGGTGGTCACACCAGAAACTGAAAGCAAAGGTTCACATACTTTTGCCACTCACAAATACTTAATACTGGATCATTTTCCCCAATAAGTAAATGGCCAAGTATAATCTTTTTGTCTCATTTGTTTAATTGGGTTCTCTTGATAGACTTTTAGGAACTTTGTGAAAATCTGATAATGTTTTAGGTCATATTTATGCAGAAATATAGAAAAGGTTTCACAAACTTTCTAGCACCACTGTAAGTACTGGGCCTAGCCAAGGTTAGGAAATGTTAGAGAGAGGGAAGCATCCAAATGAGTTTTAAGTAAAAGAAAATAGTTAAACTGGTGTGCAAAACTTAAATCTTTAACTGAACTTTAGATCATGTCTACCTTTATTTTCAGTGTCAATTATCTAAAAGCATTCCATATACTGTGTTACATAATTTATATACATAGTTTCTTGAGAGAATCAAATCATAAACACAAGTGAATACAAAACGATACTAAAACAACACCAGACAACATTATTTTGTAAAATTAGACTAGAACCATCAAAAGGGACATCTCGCCTATAATTGGCTTTACGGCTGGGTACTTTTATTTCATTTCATTCAGGGGTACAGGCTACTTTGGGGTACAAATCCAGATATTTCAAAATGTTAAAATGAACACAGGCTCTAAATGCATCCAATTTACCAAACAAGTTCAGGTAAAATAGGACTTTTCTGAACGTATACATGAAAATATGTACATGTAGACATGTAGCCTAATACTTTCAACAGTATTCAAATAACACAAATATGACAGAATTTACGATTCTGATTCAATTATAATCAACCACGAGAGGTGGCTCGGTGGGCTGCCTCGCAGCAAGAAGGTCCCGGGTTCAATCCCAGGGTGGAGCGGCCTGGGTCCTTTCTGTTTCGAGTCTGCAAATCCTCCCTGTGTCTGCGTGGGTTTACTCCGGGTACAGAAGATAATGAATGAATGAATGAATGAATAATCGAGTTTTTCAGAAAAAATGTAGACTAACCTATCTACCATATTCTGTCTGTAAACGGGCAAGTATTTTCTCAAGATGGTCTTTGGCGCCATCTGGTGATTAAATGACACCTTTTGCAATGTAGAGTGTTTAAAGAGTCCACAGTAACCCAAGCGTTTTATGGGTTAAATAAATTGATCAATAAGTTGTATTATTATTATTATTATTATTAGTAGTAGTAGTAGTAGTAGTAGTAGTAGTAGTAGTAGTAGTAGTAGTAGTATCGGTGCAATATACCTTACATAATTATTCCGTGGCACCAAAAATAAAGACCGTACAATAACGTGCCTAAATTACAACACGGAATGTGACCTACATTTAAAAAAATAAAATAAAAGCATCAGCATATCGGTCAGAGGAAACATATTTGTTAGGTGACCTATCTGATTTTAAACCAGGCGCGTCATTTTTACCTCAAGCCCCGAGGCTGCTGAATCACAAGAGTGATTTTAGCTGTTCAGGATAAAACTTTGCAAAGTTAAAAGTTGAATCGTGGGCTAACGGAGATACCTAATAATCTACAGAGGCGAATATGCGGTAAGTTTCTGATAGGTTTCGAAGCTTTTCGTGAAGCCCCGTTTAAAGTCAGATTGGCCTGTAGCTTGTTAGCTATTCCTCCACCTGTAATCTCAAACAGCGCAGCGGTATCGCTTCACTGCCTTTTGTCTCAGCTAATCGATGTAAAAAAAAAAATCACAATCGTTTCGTTCACACCGTCGACGGTATTGTTGTTTTTAGTTTAAACTTAGTTCGGAAACCCAACATTTTATTGCGTTTTCTAAACCTAATTTGTGATGAAATGTCTCAGCTGGTAACGGCTGTGCCTTCGTCAGAGCTGCGCGAGAGCCTGCAGGTGTCCAGTCTGACGCTGCTTCTCCTCGTGCTCATCCCCTGCGTGGTTCTACTTCTGCTCCTCAACTGCCTGTTGCTGGGATACAAACTTCTGCTCTGTGCGAGGAAGAGAAAGAGGGCGCGGTGCGATTCCGAAAGTTTGTTCCTGCACTCATCGTTATGCACACGCCAGAGAATTGCCCACTGTTCCGACGACCCTTCGTTCGGCCCAGCCCGAAAAAACAACTATGTGTCCGCCTCGGAGCCGATCCTCGCGCCTCCTGTCACATCTTCTCTCACGTCTTCGGCGGAGAGGAGGGCCGCGTGCGGGCAGCGGTACAGGTCTGAGGCTCTTGCGCGGCCGGATGGAGCTACGTACGCGGGCTCCGGTTCGCTGCGCGTACCAAGCACTTTGCTGGGCGCCAGCGGGTCCCGCGGCTCACGTGCCTGGAGAAGAAGCGCCCCGGTGTTACTGCAGTCCAGCGACTCGGAAACCGAGCGAGCCAACGTCGCACCGCCGAATTCCCCGGCGCAGCACATCTTATCTCCGAACAGGGTAAGGGTCTTGACTTATGTTTGTACTGCTCACAAAAAGAGCGAGCTCAAATAGTCCCATATTGCAAACCATGTCTCCTTGTTTGGGCAATACAGTTGACTCCCCTGTTGAGATAATTGGTTTGTACTTACAGGGACCATATTTTGGTTTTCCAAAAAAAAGGTACATCAAGGGTCCCACATGGCAGACAGGTGGCTGCGCTCATGAGTGGGCAGAGTAGTAAGCGGTGGCACTGTGATACGATACGATACGATACGATACGATACGATATAATATAATATAATATAATATAATATAAACATGTATTCCTTAAAACCATGCAGTGCTTGAATAAATCTTCAGCGATTGGTGTTGAAAAATTAAAGTAAAATTTGGTCAGGCTTCTTAAAACCACTCCTTCCCTAATCATTGTCACATTTTCTGCTTTCAGTCCATTAATTTTCAATGTCCAGTCAAAAGTTCTATCTAGCAACAAACATGCATGCGATCTTAATTCCATTTATTTTTCTGTGGCTGGGCAGATCAGAATACGAAAGGCAATTAAACCAATATCCTTAATTTGTGTATCATTTTGAGTTAAGTCATGAAACCTTATGCCACTCATGCACAGCAAGCGTGGCTCCCATCTCAAAGGTGCTCACTGAGATTATCTGAGCTTTGTGACAGTGTGTGTTATCCTGCTGGAAGTAGGCAACAAAAGATGAAACACTGGTCATAAAAGGATGGACATGGTCACAAACATTGCTCAGGTATGCTGCCGTGTTTAAATGGTGCTCAATTGGTATTGAGGGGGACCCAAATTGTGCCAAGAAAATACTATTATATTATAATATCATTACACTACCAGAACCATGGATGGATCCATCTAGCCCTACCTTGTACACAGCAAGCTTATCTTGTTTAAACGCATCCACCATAACTCAGTAGTGGGATCGTTAATAAGCAAGGTTGTTGTATCAGGTGTGTTGGGAGTAGGGAAAACACTAAAACATGCAGAGTGCTGGGGCTTCAGAGCTAGGATAGAAAAAACTGGTTCACGTCAAATTATGACCATCCCATCCGAATGTTACAGAAATAATCCAGACTCATCAGACAAAGCAATGTTTTTCCAATCTTCTGTTGTCAAAATCTGGCCTCAGTTTTTGGCTCACAGAAGTGGCACGCATTGTGGTTGCCCACCTGCTTCAAGGTCTGATGCGTTGTGTTCAGAGATGATTTTCTAGATAACTTGGTTGTATCAAGTGGTTGTTTGAGATATTTACATCATCTCAAACCACTCCTTATTCTACTCTGAACTACTACTCTGTATCAACAATACATTTTCATTGCAATACATTTTACAGTGGCACTGTTGCCTCACAGCTCTGAGATTCCCCGTTTGATTCAGACCCTGGGCTCCACCTGTGTGGCGTCTGCATGTCCTCCATGTACTTTTTTTCCAGTTTTCTCCGGATACGCCGGTTTTGTCCCACAATCCAAAGACATGCTTGTTAGGTTAATTGGTGTTTCTAAAGTGCCCTTAGTGTGTGAGTGTATATGCTCTACAATGGATGTAGCACTGGCTCTCCTGTGACCTTGACTAGGATAAGCAGATAAGACAATGAATGAATGAACTGCTGCTCAAGGGGTATTTCCTCTTTTTGGACCATTCTATATAAACCCTAGAGATGTCTGTGCATGAAGAATCCTGATCATGATTAGCAGTTTCTGAAAAACTGCCCTGCCCGAGTATTGAAAATGTGATGCCAAGAAACAAAACAACAAATCAGCTATTGCCGAAATACTCAAACCAACTCATCTGTCGCCCCCAATCGTACTAGGAATCAATTTTGCCTCATTGAACTAGTTGATGTAACGAGGGGGTTCCCCACAGGAAACTAAGGAAATAAGTGCTTTTATTTTGTAAATTAACTTAAATTCCTGACGTGTAGGCAATGCAAGACGGTGCATATTTCCTTCCATGCGTTTAAAATCCTCCACAAATCAAATAAATTGTTATAGAGGTTTAAAGCTGTGAACAAAATGCTACCATATCTGAAACAATCAAGTAAAAACATTCCTTTGTTTGTTTCTGAAGAAGAACAATTCCAAATAACGTGCACTTTTCTTGTAAAAGATTAAACAAAATCTCATTGAATACAGGATGTGTCTGTGAGAATAATGGAATTGCAATTGATGGCGGAATAAACAAGAATCATTACACCCCAAATATGAATTGTTTTCCCAAGAGCGATTTGCATTTGGTTAAAGGGGTTCAACTGTATAGTAATGCCTTTTAACGTCCTCATTACATCCTGTGATACATGCCATTGACCAAAATCGACGTTAACCAATAGTCACATTTCATATAATACCATTAATTAAAACACAATCTGAAAACATGTAGTACAGCACTGTACTATAGTCATTCTTATTCATTCAAGGTGTGAGACGCATTGTTTATGAAAATTGTTGAAAATTGTTTATGCATTTCAAAATGGCAATTCCTCGTGTAAGCAAGGTCCTAGTTTCCTGTCATTCAGACATGAAATGAAAAGATTTAAGACAGATTTTAAGGTCTTAAGACCTCAGCCAATAAAGCGAGTGTTGATTGAATGGACGTTAAACGATTTTATGTAAGAAATTCAAAAGCATAGTTGCGTCTTTACCGGATTTCTCTTATTGTGTGTGTTTGTTTGTGAGCAGGATCCCATTCCTGTAAAAATGCGCAGGAGTAGCACCATAGAGTTGAACCTGATCTCACTGGATAAGGTCCATATGGAGGGCGAGGTTGTCAGCAGCATCCCACAGGAGACGTCCTGCTTTATAGCATCCACAAGCTTCTCAGCTGCTGGGCCTGGCCTGGACAGTGACTTTGGTGCCAGTGCAGGTGAGTTTTGAGGGGATTTAAGGATATCTGACTTTGTTAATACAGGAGATTTCACTAGGTTAGATGAACACAATTTTCATTTCCAATGTCTATTTTTACTTTAGTCATTAGTGCGCATGTTAAATGGTTGAGGGGTTGAGTTTCCAGCATTTAGATCATATTTTCTGTAAAGGTCTGGGCATTGTATCTGCCTGGATTCATGGGAACTCTGGCCCTTTGCAACCTTCAATAAGACTTTATGAATGGTTCACATGGTTGAGATTCTGTTACAATCCAAAGACATGCATAAGGTTAAATGGTGTCTCTAAAGGGTCATAATGTGAGTGCATGGGCCCTATAATGGGTCGTTGGCTAGGCAGTAGTTTCCATGCAACCCTGATCAGGATTAAGCTGGTATGAAAATGAATGATTATTGAACAACATGTGCTCAAATCAATCATCTGAGTTGGTTAAATCGAACTCTTGTGCATATGAAGTGATACAAATCTCACAAAAAACAAATCTCAAATCCATTCATTTTCCTTATCAATTTGCTCGTAGTTGGGCTAGCAGGAAAGCCAGTGTCTAGCTGGCAGTACTAGGCAGGAGCAACAGGGGTTTTGAACAATTTGTTCAAATTGCTTTAAAGCTGACAAACGTTGATCAAATGGTCGGTAATTTGTCATTTACCTGTAATCAGTTGTTACCACATTTCAGAAGTGTTTTAACGTAGACTATAAATATGTACCCATACTTGTCCAGGTGTGTCTTTGCGCATCCTATCAGCGGACAGTGATGGTTTTCCTGGCTCCACCTTGGCATCCGGTCTCGAATGGGATTATTACGACCCCAGTTACGTCACTCAAAATCACATTCCCAAACACAGACACCACGCACCACCCATCACAACCAGACAGTACTGGGTGTAATATCACTCTACAGTGTCACCCAGAATTACTATGCTCAAAATTCTGGGACTTACTGTTGACTTTAGAGAGGTATTCTTGACTGCAGAATTTGACTCTGAATTCTTTGACACTAGTTCACGTTTATGAAATCATGTTCACTTGCACAGTTTTTCTGTATCAGGAGTTTAAGCACCCACGTGTTTGTGTTTAGTCACAATGATTTATTGTGCACTGGTTCACATTTATGTATGCACATGTTCAGGTCATTCTTTGCATCACTTCACCTAAAGGTTTCACAACTTACTTTGCATTTAATTGAATATTTGGTATAAGTGTCATTGACTGAATAAAATATTTTAATATACAGCAAGTGGTCTAAATTTAGCCTTGCAGAATGTCAGGGTAAAGTTAATGAAGGTTTTCTGCCCCAATAAACTGAAGTTACTGCTGCTGGTTTCAGTATTTGATTTTTCCTGCATTGATATTCTACCTGACTCTCAAAGTAAGGGACATTTTATTGGGGTACACCAGTTTGAAATATCCTTATTTGAGCAATATACATTGGGTATAATAGCAGGTACAGGCACAGAACAGCTGTCCTGTAGTCTGGACCACAAGGAGGCTCATGTAATTGAACCAGTTATTTTGCCACTAAACAAACAAGTGCCACAGCACTGGACAGAGAAATAGAAATGGCCACTTGGCAATTAAGACCAAAAGCCAAGATATTGTTCATATATTAGGTACAAGTCCAACATCCCTAGGTAAAACCAAGAATCAGACGGTAAGTAGAGTGTGGAACACTTTATTGTTAAGTTTCTGTACATTGAACATGTGCCACCTGAATTTTGACTGTCATATAAACTTAAACTGGAGCAGACACGGACAAGACGAGCAAAATGGGGAAAGTTACTCAAAGCTAGACAAGAAGTTCAGCACAACTTCCTTCAGCTTGGCATCTGCTGCTTCTGAGATTTTACCATCAGCCCTGCAACAGAACAAGGTGTTAACCTCAAGTCATGATTTTAGGAAATTCAGAGACCAAAAATATTAGCATCAAGGTCAAACGTTACCGAATCGTTGCAAGCAGATCTTGGTGCTGGCTCAGAATGTGTTGCAGGAAGGCTTTCTCAAATTTGGTGATCTTGCTGGGTTCCATCTTGTCCAAGTGGCCCCTCACACCAGCATAGATGACAGTTACCTGTTCCTCAATTGCCATGGGAGCTTAATTAAAAAAATAAAAGTAATCAGATGCAGGAATGGAACAGCATTTTGATATTGCCCTGATCTCAAATAGTCCTAAAATCATTTGAGCCAGCTTGGAAGCTATGAAAATCTAATCTTTAATGCAAAAGTTGTCAGGGTTGTCAGACTGATGTTCAATCTGTGGCTACCAGACCACTGCATTGACTCAACAGTTTCCAAAACATTTTACCAGCTGAGCTAGAATTATCAGTTTGATTCACACCGTTCTTCATAGATATTAAATTCTAATAAGTTCAGGATGTAGAAATGTAACACTTAACATTTTAGAGACATGAATGGCTAAAGTGCATGCATGTTCAAGTAACTCAAAAGGAAGCAGGCAGCGAGGGTGCTCACTAGGTAATGGCAACCTCAATGAAGTTATCTCCAGCAGTTAATCTAATCTAGTGCAATATCCTGTTTTCCTAAAAAAAAGCTGTTAATGCATGCAAAAACTTAGATTACAGTTCATGTTGATCTCCTTCCACACCATCCTGAGCTGGTTAGTACATGCCAAGTTTAGTTTAAGCATTTGTATGGAAACTAATACAAACGATTTGGTAAACAAACGCCAACTCACCATACTGGCCCTGTTTCAGCAGCTCTGTAAGCCGGACACCCCTGTTGAGCAGTTGCTGGGTGGCTGCATCAAGATCAGAGCCGAACTGGGCAAAGGCGGCAACCTCACGATACTGAGCCAGCTCCAGCTTCATTGTGCCTGCCACCTACCAAACATGGCATAAACGTTACTCCTGGTACTCAAAGCATGAAGCAAGCATTGTACAATTATTTAATACATAAGCTGAGAGGATGTAAAGAAAGTGCTGGTGGCAGGGCAGAGAAAGCTTCACGTGTAGACAGTCCACGGAAGCAGCTTTATTAAACTCAGCCTTGCATGTAGAACCGCTTCAGCACTGTATACGGTTCAAACAAAAACCTTGAACTGATGTAATATAGAATAACTCAAGCTTTAGAAGTGGACAGGGTTGCCCAATTTACATCCGACTCATCTACCGCAATTATCATTAAAATCTGCCAATTAGTATCTTGTAAGAAATTAACTTGATCGCAAAACTTACCTGCTTCATAGCTCTGGTCTGGGCAGCAGAACCCACTCGGGACACAGACAGACCCACATTGATGGCAGGACGGATACCCTTGTAGAACAATTCTGTCTCCAAGAAAATCTGCATATTCAAACAGCAGAAAGAAACATTAACTTCACATTCCAACTACATTGCATGTGCTTCACATTCTTTTGAACATGGTTACCACAGTTAAAACTGGCTAGTCACACCTGTCCATCAGTGATGGAGATGACGTTGGTGGGAATGTAAGCAGACACGTCTCCAGCCTGTGTCTCAATCACAGGCAGGGCAGTGAGTGAGCCACCACCAAAATTGTCGTTCATCTTGGCAGCTCTCTCAAGCAGACGCGAGTGCAGATAGAACACGTCACCGGGGTAGGCCTCACGCCCGGGGGGACGACGCAGCAGCAGAGACATCTGACGGTAGGCCACAGCCTATAAAGAGGAAGAAATAATTTAGCCTCGAAACCTCAAGTTAACCAAGTAATTCAGCATTAAATGTCATTGATCTTTATAAAATAAATTAGGACTGCACAAGATTGTTTCAGCATCATCGGTGTGTCACGAGCCAAATGAGCTTTGATTGGTCCATAAACACTACTAATGTTCAGTACTAGAGGTTTCCATATCAAAATACTGTTTTAACAAATTATAAAATGGGTACATGGTGATGCTTTATTTTCAAGGTTAAGGGCACGAGTTCAAAGTAGCTTTTTGTAATCTCCTGTATCTCTTCTGCTCACCATCTTCATTCACAGCCTAGTTAGGGTAAGCAACGATAACTGACTTCTGTGAAATTTTCAATGCATCAAGAATATTGCAGTCAGTTTTCCAATACCATGCAGCCCTAGTAACCACTGTGTCTGGTAACATATGTACCAGCTACATTACTCAAATTACAGGATATTTCATTATGAAATAGCCCCCAATTTGTGTATGCAGTATAGTAGGCAAGTGGCTCCGAACTACTACGAGGTCCGTCTGAAGTGGCAGCTCAGGGTTAATACTTTGTTCTCTCACCTGTTTGGAGAGATCGTCGTAGATGATGAGTGCATGCTTGCCATTATCCCTGAAGTACTCTCCCATGGAGCAGCCAGAGTAGGGTGCGAGGTACTGCAGTGGGGCGGCATCGGAGGCAGTGGCCGACACCACGATGGTGTACTTCATGGCATCTGCATCAGTTAGCCTCTTGACCAGCTGGGCCACAGTGGAACGCTTCTGTCCAATGGCTACGTAGATGCAATACAGCTTCTTTTTCTCGTCTGTTCCATCGTTGAAGCGTTTCTGGTTGATAATTGTGTCGATAGCAATGGCGGTTTTGCTGAGAAGAGCATTCAGAGTGAGAGAGTTGCTTCATTTGTTTTTAAACGGCGCTCAAGACTACTCTAGGCAAGTGCCACACTTCCCTACTGAATACATACCCAGTCTGCCTGTCTCCAATGATCAGCTCTCTCTGACCACGCCCAATGGGCACCAGGCTGTCTACGGCCTTGATGCCAGTCTGCATGGGCTCCCTCACAGAAATACGGGGGATGATGCCAGGAGCCTTCAGGCCAACACGCCTACGTTGCTTAGAGCCCAAGGGACCCTGATAAACAATTGAAGAAAGACCCGTTTAAGACAGACCACCACCAATGTAGAACTTAATTTTATGCTACACTTAACTAAATATGAACACAAAAGCTATGAATATGAAATGTGATCAAGCAAAAGTATGTAATGTAAAAGTATGCAACAAGATATCACCCCAAATTCAGCGAACCTGAAAGTACAAGGCCTATAGTATGTAATGTAACGGGTGAGAGGCAAACCTCAATTACTTTGTCTGACACAAAGGTTATACACTGCTCACAAATTAGGGGATGTTTCAAAATGAATATGAAGAGGATTCCACAAGAACTGCTGGACAAGCTGATTCTACTCATGCCAGATCACTGTCACTGTTTTGGTAGTCTTGAGTGACCATACTGCTGAATAGTCAATGTGGGGCACTTGTCCGGTTTAACATGCTTCTGTTCATCCCCATGACTCACTTTCTACTCGATCACGACACTAGTTTGCATCTCTTCCATAATCTGTTTGGGTTTTCTGATTATCTTGTTTAATTATAAAATCAAAAGCTTTAAAATCACATGCATTTTGAAATATAATATTAAATCCCCAATTTGTGAGCAACGTAATGACATTTTGTAGCCAAAAGAACAATTTAGTTTGTAAATCAAAACGTGTGCAGACCTTGCCATCAATGGCGTTTCCCAGAGCGTCCACAACACGACCGAGTAGCTCCTCCCCAACAGGCACGTCCACGATGGCACCAGTTCTTTTCACGATGTCACCCTCTTTGATCAGCTTATCGTTACCGAACACCACCACACCAACGTTATCAGGCTCCAAGTTCAGAGACATACCCTAGGAACAGAAATCCAGACATTATTTAGCAAGGCTGCATCAAGTACCTTTTGAAGTAGGTTCTTCTTCAAGAACCCAGATGGAAGTCAATTTACACAACTGGTCATTTCTAAGATGACTAACGGTATTGTAGTACATTAGACTCCTCATAACTGATGAGAACAGCTTTCAACAGCCAGTCAAATTATATGGTGCAGAAACTGTACATTTATAGCACTAGGAATGTCTGACATCACTTGAGTAGATAAAGTGAGTATCAAGGTAATGTTTTGTAAAGTTATGTTTTTTGATACAAAAAAACCTGTAAATGCACCTGAAGATGCACCTCTTCAAGGGTTAAGACACGTTCCCGTCTCCATCTGCAGTCCCAACCAACTGCCCAAACCCACCCAAGTGGACATTGAACACCATCCATGACAATGGAAAAAGCATCCTTGTTCATCCTCAGGTGTTAACTAGTACTAATACCAAGTACATTTTTTTTTAATGTGCAAATCAGCAATTATTTCATCCAATACAGAGTAACTTCATGATCTTGACTTCTCTGCAGAGTGTCCTTAGAGGAACTGTCTCCTGAATGCTTTGAAGGACAGTTACTGCCCTCTGGTGGGGCCCAAGCATTGTGGAGCTGGTTTCTGTTGGTGGAGACCAGTCAAGTCAGTCATTCACACAGGGCCAATGAGTGACCAGTAAACCTACACATGCCTTTGTGCTGTAGGAGGAAACCCGAGCATCTGGAGTAAACCCACACTGGCATGGGAAGACGTGCAAACCCCACACAAGCATAGTCCAAGTCCAACAGACAGGGAATCTCAAACTGTGATGCATTTGCTAACAGCATGTGCCACCATTTCAGTCAGCTTTTAAACATTAGCTCAAAGTTCAATTAATGTAAAGGGAATTTAAGATTAGTTCAATTCATTAAACAGCAAGCAGGCAGAGGAGCTAACTATTTGACTAGTAAATATACATGTCATAAGCAGAGATTAAAATCATCCATAGACAATCGAGAGGAAAATACCAAATATAGACAGATCAAGTCATACATTAGAGCTATAGAGGGTAGAGCTTTAAGATCAGAGAAAGTTTAAATCTGCGTAAAAATAATCCCATGTCTGTTCATAGGACTAAAGTGACGAGGTGACAGCACAGGAAGTCAAGCCTGGACGACCCATGGCTACTCACCTTCAGACCGGAGGAGAATTCCACCATCTCTTCAGCCTGCACATTCCTCAGCCCATACACACGGGCGATACCGTCACCGATGGACAGCACACGTCCGGTCTCTTCCAGATCCGCTCCGGTCTCAGCACCCATGATCTTCTCCTCCAGGATGCTGGAAACCTCAGCAGTGCCTGAAACGAGTAAGGAGAAAGTTTTTCGAAAATGGCAAAACAGCAACACGTTACACCAAGGAAAAGAAAAGCCAGAGATGTACCAGTCTTTTGCAGCCATGGGCTTGTGGTGTGCAGATGCTTCACTCCAACACAAGCTGCAGCAACATTCTTGGAAACCTGTTAAAGAAATCGGGCAATGCTCAATGTTAAAGGAGACTTGAGTTCATTAGGTATCCATGCACACTGATGACCTTCAGGAGCAAGGGGGTAACTAAATGGTGAAGCCAATGCATGGAAGCTACTAAAAAGTCACTACAAGTACAAATGAGGCAAATAGAAAAAAGTGAGATACGGGTAAGAGGTGCTGGAACTGTCAACGAGCCATTGGCAACGAAACCAGGATCTGAGTGCGAACAAGGCCTAACAAATGGTGTTAAAACCAATAACACTTGAGCTACAAAAACAGATATAAAGACAATGCTTAAATAAGAAGCCTAGCAGATGACCGGCCATGCAAACACCTGAAGTGGATAACGCTGCAAATCCTGACCTTCAATTCCTAATGTCATTCATTGGTCACTCAGTAAGCGTAATCTGCAAAGCCATCCACAACACAAGCAACACGAACTACTACTGCTCCTTATAATTGAAAAATAATCCAAACAATCACAACATATAACACAAGAAATAAGAGCAAGAAGAATAAACCCAGCCTGCCCAACAACCGCAGGCCGCCCAAGTGCAAGATGGCGGCGCACATACGCCATTACACCACTGACATTCACAACGCCGAAGCGTAACTCCCAAACTACCCGAAATGACTACTAAGAAAAACAAGCAAAACGCAGAACCATGCTTACATAAGCGGCACGTCGAGGCAGGGTGCGGGCCAGAGCGGCCGCCACGCGAACTGACAGCATGTTTAATTTTCAAGTCCCGAGCGCGTCCACCTCCACCAAGCGGCTACAGCGCGATGAGCGGAGTAAGGAAAATGGAGGGCACCGGTACGTCCTTATATAGAAAGGACGGAGCATGAACCGGATACACTATTGAAGGACGAATCCTAAATTGCATTCTAGTTACTACATAGTGCGCTATATATGGAGAATTGCCGTTTTATAGAAAACGCCTGTATACGTAAGAATGACGGTTAGTAAAACCTATACAAAGCGCTTCAGTATATTACTAATTATGAAGTCCTTCAGGCGACTATGCTGAACAATAGTTACACCCTGTGGAAAAATAGGGGCAGCGTACCGTTTAGGACACGGCCCTTGGTATTTCGGTAACATTACTTTTAGGTTAAATTCTAATCTTAATTCAGATAATCCAGTCGTGCTGCAAATCATTACATAATCTGCTGAATTTTGGATTGCAGGATCCATTTAGTAAAAAAATAAAGAAAAGAAAAAGCCATTTTGCGTTTGACATTGATACCAGAGCGCCACCAGTTAAACTTTGACAATTCACACGCTTTCATTATCCAAGCAAACGTATAACGTTTTGTGGGTTTTTCGTGTTCCAAAAATAACATGACGTATATTTTAAATCCTTCGCACACGTAGAGATGACAACAATTAAGGATTTTATAGTTTAAGAGTTTAAAATTAAACTATTTACATTTTTAAAAAAATCATCATTCGTTAGACGCCTACCAAGTCTGCCATCTGCTGGTAAAACGGGAATAAACATCACAGCAAGTACCAGTGGTCCCTCGTTTATTGCGGGGGTTATGTTTCAGAACCATCCGCGATAAACGAAAAAGCAGGGACACTATATTTATTTAAGTATTTATTTATACATTTTATTTACACAGTTAATATTTTAAATATGTTTTTTAAAATAAATTTTGTTGTTTTTTTAATGTAAAAGTTCCGCAAAATTAGCGAAAATTCGCGATATATTTTTTCCATTAATATATTTTGAAAACCCGCGATGCACCGAGTCCACGAAAGGTGAAGAGGGAACACTTGTACACTGCTTTGGATGTTTTATTTCCGTTATTTTAGTGAGCAGTATAGCTTCTTTGTAACCAACCGCTCGATAATGCAAATATTAAAGCAGAAAATCACATGGCAGAAACTCGATGCATTTAGGAATGTAGGCGTGATCAAGACGACCTGCCGAAGTTCAAACCGAGCATCTTAACACGGAAAAAGGTGATTTAAATTACCTGAAAGCTGCATGGATGCTGTTGCTACAGAGTTTTTTTTTTACAAATCTGCTGGGATTTTCAGAGGTTAGAGGAAAATGGCCAGGATGATTTGAGCTGACTGGAAGACAGCAGTACGGGCTCGCCAAAACATGTGTAAACCAGATGAAGTTTGAAAAAATGACAGAAGACTTTGTTGATTTAATCACTTAATTGACCTAAAGGTTCTTTCCGTTTTCTTATTTTTACCACTGATTGGCATGTTTGATAAATACAACTTACCCCTGACAACATTTGCTGGATTTGATGTCTTGTTTCTGCTCTAAATCTACGTATGTGCATTGTTTTCATTGTTCATTTTTAACCGTTCCAAAATGACTTTGTGTGATTATGTATTTTGTACTTTATATAACTGAATACAGTCTGTAAAGAGTTAAACTAAATCTAGTTTGTCCCGGTGGTAAGAATCAGGTGCTGGAAACAGGCAGGGCTTGGGCTGTGGGAGGTGGACTTAAGGTCAGGTGGTGCATTATGGAAGACGACAATTTATTGGGGTTTGATCCAATGCGTACTTCTGCCTGCAATCAATGAGGGGTTAGGCTCCAGACCAGGCATGTTTTATATTGCGTTTTAATTATTGTTGAAGTATAAAACACTGTGCAAAGTGTAAAAGCTAAATGTGACTACGCTAACAACAATGACTTTCTCATAAACACTGTTATTATCATTGGGCAGTTTGTAATCCTTAAAAGTAAATACTTTAAAGTTATGCCAAATGTTTTTGTTTTTTTTCCACAATTTCATTTTGTGTTGGCAAACTCTTAGCCTGATGCATATTAGTCATCAATTAAATACTATGATTTAGAATCTAAACCCTAGCTCTTAATGTTTTTTTTCTGTACTATATTTTCTTTTTGCACTCGTCCTTTTCTTTTATTTGCAGTACTCTGTTTAAGTGTGCCTTTCTGTATGTTAGTTGCACATTTTGTAGGTATGTTTGTTATGCTTGCACAATAGAAAATGTGTGGTCAACATCCGTTTTGTTTAATTGTCTTTTCACACAAAGTGATACAGAGGATACTTTGAAAAAGGAAACGGAAATCTCTATATAGAGCTGGGACCTGTTCTACCTTTGAGTTCCTAGTTTTCATTAGTCAGTTTCTGAAGAAGCTCTTAAAGAGCAGAATAAGTGATGAACTGAAACTTAGGTAGCTCATTCCCAAACATATAAACTAAGGAGATAGAAAATCTAGAGATTTAGCAGAATGTACAACACTATTTATAAACAATGTATGGTGATACACAAATTGAACACAAATTTATACTATATACTGTACTGAGTGGAGGAGATAAAACCTAGTAAGGTAGTCGTTTGTTTAGAGTCAATGTCCAGCATCCAAAGTGAAAAAAAAAACATATACAGACAAGCATCTTATATTTTAATAATAATATCATGAATCAACAAAAATATGTAGATAATTATTAAAGAAGCCACCAAGGCAAATGTGGTCCAACTCAAGGTTCCATTAATCAAAGCAGAAATTAAAGTAACAATCAATCAATCAAAAAAACATCAATAAAATATCTCAAGATAGATGGATTACAGAGAAGGTAGGCGTCTATATAATTTACAAAAGGAAGTAATAACAAGAAGGGGTGGTGAATTGAAAAGGCAAGACGGTATTATAGAGAAAGCGAGAAGATGAGGAGGGCAATAAGGAAATACATGAATAACTTGTTACCCAGCCTAACACACAATCAGTAGCACAAACTCTAATACAGAATTTAAGGGAAACACAATAAGCAAGCAGATTTTTTCAGAAGTTTTTTTTCTTTCTAGTCTAATTTCTAATGGGATCACATGGGATCGTGGGATCACACCTCAGCCCGGTAGATGGCGGTAGTGCACACAGTTGTGAACCCCTGATAGAATCCACAGAAGAAGAAGAGGAACCGAAACAACGTGGCGGGAGTTTAATGTTTACATTCTTGCACTGTAACTATTACTGAAGTGTTACGGTTTCCTCAGTCGAACTATGTGCGAAAAAAACAAAAGGGTGAGTTCACGCGGTTCTGTAAGGTTATGAACCTATTGGAAAGTGGGGCTGGTGTGTGTTTTTGGTGCGTTATTGATGCTCCACTGTGTTTACAGGTGAGTCGGTGGCTTGGCTCGGTGTTTGGAGCAGAAGCGATACCGGAATTTGAAGTGAACACGCGCACTATCGAGCTGTTGGATCAGCTAACGCACATCAGCGAGCTCAGGTGTAAAGAAGTAGCTTTTCTAACAGAGGATTACAGACAGAAAGGGGTGGAGTACAGCAGTGATGGTAGGAAACTGATTATTCATGTTTTATTTGTCTAATGCCTGGGCTCTTAAGGTCAGTAACATGATCCAATGCGTTATTTGATGTGTTTGACATAATTATGTTAAAGGATCCCTACCGATGCAGGTGTATGTTACTGCATGTGTCAAAACTGCAATATGTACAGAACATACACAGGATTGAAATTTAGTCACTCTCAGACATAGAGTGCAGCAGGAAACGTTAAACATTGTAAGAATTCTTTACTATGCTTGATCATCTTGACTGACCAGTCTGTCACATGCCTTGTAGACGTTGTTGGTCACACCACTGCAGTAGGGTTTAGCCATCGTTTAACTGCATACAGACCTAACACACATGTCTTTGGACTGTGGGAGGAAACCGGAGTACCCGGAGTAAACCCACACAGACATGGGGAGGACATGCAGACTCCACACAGAAAGGACTCCGACCGCTCCACCCTGGGATTGAACCCGGGACCTTCTTGCTGTGAGGCAGCGGTGTAAGCTACCGAGCCACCGTGCTGCCCTAATACTTACGTAATACTGACGTAATAAACTGTGATATTAAAAAGCTTTTCCTAATGTGGACCAGCCAATGTACGCACAAGGTAAAAAGTAAAAATGTTAGCTGTTAAATAAAACTCTTAAATAATCTTGAATTAATCTTTTTTCAAAATAAAGTTGAAGTATCTGTAAAAAAAAAAAAAAAAAAAAAAAAAGCATGGGGACCAGCAGAAGTTCTTGTCTGTCCTTGTGATGGCATTTGGTCCCCACAATGCAATATTAACACCCGCGCACACATGCACGCACACGCAGCTCATTCTTTAGCCTGCTCTCACATGCCCCTTTGGTCAGGTCTGTTGCCAAGCCCAGGCCCGGAGCTGAGAGGCCTCGTGGAGCCTCAGCTAACACACTCGACCTTGTTGCTAAACACATTGCGGCTTCAGCGAACAGCACTCTCAGCAGCTAGCAGTGCTGCCATGGAAAATTTAGACACAACAGAACAGATGCGTGCCAAAGAGGTGTGGAAAGCAGTTCAAACGCTCTTAAAGACACCAGAGAAGCAGCAAGGAAGGTACTAATGTTCGTATTTATCCTTATGGCCCAAGTATTTCTAATTAGTTGTGACCACGTTTGGTTTGGGGGGGGGGGTGGGGCGGGGGAACCACGCCGTGCGCCAGAGCTCTCGCTTGCGATTCTTCAGATACCAATGTATCTGCTGTTAAAACAGTGCAATTATCCCCCAAAACAACACAAAGCTGACCTGGCAAACTGAGTGACACGCTCTGATAGTGAATGCTTTGACATCTTACCTGATGCTCTGCTGCATAATAACAGGCTGTCGCATCAATGAAGGGCCTAATGTGTTTATTTACCCTGTAATCGCTTGCCTTTCACTCGAAGATAATGACACATTCAGACAATGCAACGAGAGCAAACAGAATAACACACAGCCACCCATTATACTCAGATACTCATTAAGGAATGTGGCATGCAGCGCTCGGAATGGAATATTGATTCTGAAATTTCTGTTTGCCTACAAAGGCAACGTGCAGCTTTTTAAAAACGGTTCTAGCTTTCATACCAGTGCTTTGACACTAGGTCATACTATATGACCATACACAGTTTCATTTAAAATCATCCCCATGGTCTAACGTTTAAAGCTTTGTCTTGTTCGGGCAGTTTATTTTAAAAGCAATCAGACGTGCCGAGAGAGCGCAGTGGCCATCAACATGAAGTCAGTGTTTTGTATGGCACTGATCCGCTTGATGAAGTCACTTTACATTGCTGAAGAGCGATGACGTCGAGCGCCGGGAACACACACCAATTACAGGTACAGAGTCAGGGCTGCTGTGGTTAGTGGACTAATGATTTAGCCGGATAAGAACTCCTCTGCTCATACACAGCCATGTTCTGTGCTGGCCAAGACGTGCTCATTTTCCACGTAACCCCATCTACAGGCTTTCAGCGACGGCGATAACGACGTCGCTAATGAACCTTTGGAAATCATTCAGCTCTTCTCCCTGATCGCTTGATGTCAAAGCCGACTGAACTCGCGACTAAACCGTCACTAATCAAGCATGGCCTTGATGGGGAACACACTTCACAGGACTACGTGGCTAAGAGAAGCAGGTTTAGGGCAGGAACTAGACAACTAAACATCCTTTTTGCTGTGTGTGTGTGTGTGTGTGTGTGTAGGTGTGTGGTGCACGGGAGACGTTGCTCCAGTGTTGTTTGATCTCCATAGGAGGGTTTAAGGAATGGCTCCTCTCTAATCTTTCCTGTCTGTAAATGAAGGGCCCTTCAGACAGAAGCTTGGCGGGGACGTAAACACTGGAGGAGACATGCCGGTGGCACCACTGTAACACGCTGTTACACATGCGGACTCACAAATATACACGGCTGTGCACGCCGAACGCAAGGCGATGCAGACAGAGTATATAGAAAAGACGTTCTATATTGTTTAAAACGAGCAGAAAAAAGGACTGGTAGGAAGCTTTTCTTTTGGAAAACGTGTCCACAAAGAGAAACCAGAGAAAGTATTTTGTGAGTCCTCCTCTAACCTTGAACCTCACATGATCTGGAGATACTTTCACGAAGCTATTTTGGGAACGACTATACTCTCGGTACCGATTGAATCTTATCAAGCTTTCTTTTTCGGACCTTTCCTCCTTTCTGTATATTTTTGTCTGTTAGGGCTTACTCACACTTGTCTCGTACCCTACCAGAGCACGATTGTGCCCCCGGGTGGGGACTGTGCTCACTCTGTGCTTAAACATTCAAAATCTAAAACATCAAGGTGTCATTGGACAGCAGGAAGAACTACACTTTAGGGACAATTGGGGAATATTTAATTTTCAAAAATCGAACGAGCAGTATATATGTACATACTTTGGGGCTCTTTTGGAGTTGTTCTGGGCGTGCGAACATGCAGCCCTCTTTTCTAGGTTGATTCTTGGCATTCGACTCATTTTATATTTGGACCATTACATTTTCAAATTCACCTGACACCCTTATCCAGAGAGGCTTCCAACTGACACAGCTCATACAATCTCACAATCCAAGCAACTGTTGAGTTAAGGGTTTTGCTCAAGGGCCCAAAAGTAAGGCAGAGGTTAGACTGGATTTGACACTGGACGTTCTGGTCCACAGTACAGCACAGTCCAGTCACTTTTCTCCTGCTCTGGTCCAAATCACAAGTGTTAACGATGCTCATATATTTAGTCCACACATTAGAGATGTACTTTCAGAGAAGAGTTTATACCATAATGATCTACAGAAAATCATTTTACGACTACGGCGCGTGGTGTATCCTTTCTACAATAATAACTGCATGCAAACTGGAAACAACTACATTCGGTGAGCTCGTTGTGTTTCTCTCCTCAAGTAGTGTGTAATTTTAATTGAAAATGTTCTATGATCTAAAAAAACCAAACGCCACCAGAAAGGGCATGACTTCCAAATAGTTTGTTCACATGGAAGTGGTATCTAATTGCAGATTTAAATACCTTGCGTCTCTAAAATGCTATCATCATCTGAAAACCATAATTCCTTGAAATAAGCAGGCTTTTCTAACTATCCTTGTCAATATGTATTGGTGGAAAATCTAAGAGTGTTCTATTGCTCCAAACCATTCCAACGTTGCACACGGGCATTTCCAGCCATGCATACAGCAAGTTAGTATTTTGTGGCCATTGTCGTTTTCTTTATGTTGATGAAGGTCTAAGGCACATTTTTGTTTATGGCCTCTGTCCCACCTCGTATTTATTCCTCAATTAAACAGAAAGTTAAAAAACAAACAAACAAACATTCATAATCCACGCAGTGACAGAACGTTCATGTTTGTATTGAATACGTGACCTTGTACGACTTGGAGGTTTTTATGTTGTACATTGATCTACTTTTGCTTCAGTAAGCGGTTTGTGTTACCCATAATCCTTTTCAGCTACACAATTGCCCGTTTACCAGAAGGATCATTTGGCATTCAGCTGTATTGCGTTTTAAAGCTCTGAGCCCTGCCCTTGCTGTCTCCATTCCCTTCATGCCAGATTACTCACAAACATGACAACTTGGGGGGGAATTTAACCTAAAAGCAAGAAAAGAGGCTCAATCTTTTTTTCAAGCCATTAAACACCCTTAGCAATGCTCACTTGTGTTTTCAGTTGCAAAATGGCATAATACATCAGCGATATTACAACAGAAGCATTCCGAATGTTTTTGTTTCCTACACATATACACAAAAAAACATGTACATGGAAGCATGTTTGAGTTTTCTCGATAACTTCTACAGGTGCAAATATTAATTTTAGAAAATTAGTCTTGGAAAATGTAAGCATCGGGCATAAACGTGCCCTGAAAGGACCTCCAGTTATTCGCAGGGCTGGGTACAACTGGCCGTTGCAAGGGTTGTTGCGCGGTCTCCCCTCCCTCAGCCAGAATTTCTGTGACAGCAGGCTGGCATATTATTGGATCAGATTTTGTTTTAAGAATCTTTCTAGTTCACTTGTATTTACAGTACGAGTTTATAGTATGACTTGTTTTTAGTCAACAATTTGACTCACGGACCATTAGTCAACAGGTCTGCGAACACACTACCGTGTTGCCCACATACGCACGCCTACATACACAATGCATACTATCCGGGTTATGCCATGCTTATTAAAATGTTCTTTGTTTGTGCTACGGCGTCTTTATTTACTTCATGTAGGTGTTGTGGGAGGGTGGACCGTCTGGGTTTGCACGCGCGTGTGCGTATGTGCGCTGTCTGTTGTTTTGTCGGCATATTTAAAGTGCTTCAGCATTCCAGAGAGGCTTTTTTTTTTTTTTCGGAAAACTTTGAAGTGTCTCTCCAGAACTTAGGTGTGGTGAAGCACATAGCTTTAGGCTGCTTGATGTGTCGCTCATATCCGGATCAACTGACTATACGAAGCTTTACAATATAGGCATTGCAGAATAGACAGACTGTGGATTCTGAGTGTGACAGAAGTGTGTGTGTGTGTGTGCAGTCTGATCAAGCTTCCTGTCTCCATTTCTGCCAGCCCACATAGACAGTGAGAGAACTTGGGCGGACTGCAGGCCACATGACATTTCAGTGCTCTTGCAGAGTGATGTGTTCGCTCCCTCCCTCCCTCGCTGCCTTCCCTCCTTCTCTTGCCCTTCAAAGCTTCGACATGTCATCTCCCACCACAAAAACAGAGGTGGGAAGACTCACTGGCGCTACTGCTGCCTCAGGGCGTCTGGCACTAAAGCTGCCTGCAAATACAGCAGGCAGAGGAGGAGCATGAAAAAAAAAAAAAAAATAAAAAAAATACAGCCGGTGTATTAAACAAGGCCTGGAAAGCCTACGGCACCAAACCATGGTGCAGTGCACGAGTGTGTGTGCAGTGGCAAATCAAGGTAAAAGAACAAGAGGGCCAGTATGTTAAAATGTGTACGAAGTCTTGCTATTGTTCGCTGCCTCGGCGTCAGTAACTCAGCCACATGAACTCGACACAGAAACAGGAATAGCACGGAGACATAAATCTGTAACAGCACATGCATATAGAGCACTGTCACGATGAAGTTTAGCAAACTTCAAGGAATAATGACACCAGATGTCAGGCAAAACTCGTTTCTCGATACAGTCCCAAAGATTTTAGCAACTGGCCACATTCCCGTCTAAAGAGCCATACGTTTTTAAGCTTTTTTTTTTTTTTTAGCAGGCCCGTAGCAAATTTGACAATTTTTTTTTTACTTTTACTTTTCCACTGTCAAGGACTTCCAGTTATGGCCTGGGTCCTCTACTCAATATTCCCTACGTTCTACGTTATCCTATAGGGAACCCAACCGATAATTGTGGTAAACACTTGCGCTCTGCCTTTGACACTTTGCTTATACTGTGCTTATATTGCTGTCCTCTAAACACAGCACGCTCCTTCTCATGGGTGCACAAGCTTTTCCTGTTGTTTCTTAAGAAAAGTACCTAATAAACTGGATCTTTCGCATTCTGATAATTGTCACGCCTCAGTAGTTTCACCGTGACGCTGCGAGATGCAATATAACGATATAAAGATAAAAGCTTATACAGCTGTGGAGAGATGTTGGATTGAAAGAAACTTTCCAAATTTCCAATCAGAACAAGGAAATAAAGCATAACTAATAATAACTTGTTCTAGAAAATAATCTGACCGTCCCAATTAAATCCTAAAGGAATGATGCAAGTTCTGAGGCGATACTCCCAAACGATACGAATATTTAACAAAGCTCATAGTTAATATATAGCCAACTAGGCCTGCTATTTACCTAAAAACAATCGAGAATAAATAATAAGCATGTAGGCTGCGTTCGGCCAGTCTGGCCTGTGTTCATGCGCAGTTCTGAATGTGATGTGAATGAATGAGGTCACGGAATCACGGAAAGCTTCTTGCAGGTGATCATTAGTCGTCCATGAAGCTAGGGCATGTCTGAGTGCACCTTTTGAGGCAACGTCTATGACATATTTGTTTGAAATGCCACCTGCTCATGTAGGTTAAATCAGAAATGTTGTGAACAGTAATATATTCATAAGCTCTACAGCGTGTCACAGTTTAGCGTAAGGCGTCCATTTTTAATTGTTTTCTAGGAATGCCAGAGGATTAAAAATGGCTCACCAGCAGCGTCCTTTAACCTTTGGTTAAATCAGTACTACACGGACAATATATTACTTTATAACGCAATTATTACATTTCAGTGCTTCACTTGAATTTATTTGTAAGTGGATACAAATGTGGTCCTTTTTGACCCTATAAAATACCTTTCTGGTAAAATGGCACCACACAACAATACGGGTGGGTCAATAACTTCAAATGAATGTGTACATTACAGTATGTTAGGTCAATAAAATAACTTCCATTATATAAAATCTAATCTGATTCCTGCATGCTATTATATTGTGATTTCTCTGACATGCCATCATGTATACAAGAACATTTTGATCAGGTTTTTTCTGAGAAAAATATTCATGTGTTAGTGTAATGTGGCAGAACCTGCTGTCACACAGGAATGAACAGGAGTATGTCGAGAAGCACACTAAGCACACTAAGCACACTAATCATTTCTGTTTTTTGCAGGCTTATAGTGCTTTGTGTAGTACGTCGAATAAAGGGAATAGCAAACAAGGAACTATTTTGGATGGACCCCATAATTATGGCTCCTTCTCAGGGTCGAGCACTGAAATTGAGAACTCTGATGGTACTGATTATAAGCAAAAAAAAAAAAAATCGAAGGTTAAGGATGCTTTACACAAAAAAGCATGTTTTGACTTGTCTCTGTTCTTTCCCGATTCTTCTGAGAAGACAATAAAAAATATAGAATAGACCTGGGAACCGAGTTGTGAACCTGAAGAAGAGTGGAAATAAAAAAGAAAGTACGAGACTGATCAAAGGTCTGAGTCTCGGGGGGGAAGCCTGCACAACATGACCCACAACATTCACAGGGTTTGAGAAACACCTGAAGGAACATTATGGGGTTTGTCGCAATTTATAGTTCTATGTGATACGGGACGCTACACCCTCTATTGTGACGAATCAGGCCTTCATTTCAAATTCCCCTCAATACTTTGAGAGATAAACATCTCACGTATCAGCGATGATAAGGTCTAGCATGTCCACCTAATAATATGTCAGGTGTCAGCCGGAGCCAATGCTCACCACAAGAAATATGAACTGCTCTCTACGAGTGTGAAATTACTCCAGGAGATGTTCAAGCTCTGTGTGTCCCAGAGTTAGATTTCTGCGACCTGTAGAGTTCATTCAAATGGAAAACAAACCTGGCAGGGCAGTCTCTCTTCGTGACCTTACGTAATCATCCATGTGTTGTGTGTAATTCGTTTTTTACCTATTAGACTAATGTTTCACAAAAACATTGCATGCATATTCAATTCAATTTAATTAATTAGTTAATTAAATGACTAATTCAATAAACACTGCCTCTGAAAGCTACTGTGCATATTTATATCAAAAGCACGCATTCTTCAGCTATAAAAAGCATAACAACCTGTGTCAGGTTTAATTGCTAATGAATTGTTTTGACTCACTTCAGAGTGCCAGGTGAGAATTAAAAAGCAGCTGAAGCCACAGTTTTGGAAGCGGAAAACAGAGGGAAATGAGGAAATGGATTTAATAGCAACCCGCGACCTTTTGACTCATATTAGCTTAATTATAGTGATACAAATATTACCAAGTGTTAAACACAACATCTACGAGTGTCGAAAATGTGTCGAAACAATTAAACAGTCTCCGTCCAATATCAAATTTGGCTACAATAAAATCTCAATTCGAAAGGTTCAATAAGTATAGAATGGAATTATACTTCAAATACAACATGATACTGTGAAAGAGGTCAAGAGAATAAAAGCTGGCTTCAAGTTCACAAATAAGAGAAGACTGCCATCCAGTGGTCATATAAAAAAAAGCCTGTCTCACTAAGCGATCGAGGCTGTAGAAACCTTAATCATGGTCACGCTGAAGTGTTTACTTGAAAACTATTCCTTAACTGATATACCAAGAAATGATCGTGAACACCCTAACAAAAGACATCACTAGAACGCACCGATCACAAAAACTTCAACGCAACCGCTGAAGGATTTACAGCCAACGCTACCTAATGAACCGCCATGCGCAGGACCAAAGGTGAAAAGTCATCGGGAGGAAGGGCGAGAGCAGCCTTGCCCTGACAGAATGCACCTGAGCTAAGAGGCTTTACTTAAAAGTTGCAGCAGTGCCATTCATGTGGCCTCTGGAATGGCTGCCCTAGGGTAACATGGGCGGGGAGCCTGGGGCATTGTGGGTGGGGAGCTAATAAGGTTGCGGAGGGTCGGGAAAAGTGTAAACCGACTAGTCAGACTGGAGTTGTCCCTGAGGACGGGCTTAGCGAGAAAGCTTAACACGCAACTCCAGCACGAGGTTCTAAAAGATGAAATAAAGGGAGCTGAAATAAGATTCTAATTAAAGATTCACAAATTGTAAGGAGAACAGAAGGAAGAGGAACAAGGCAAGAAGTCAAACGAATAAGCGAGCGAACGTGAAAAGAACAAAAGCAAGTTAAACAGCAACGAGAAATTTAAAGGGCTTTTATAACACCTTTAAATGGGTTCGAATATTTTGTAGTTTGTGAATACAAATTATTGCTGAAATGATGACTTATTCGCCACTCTGACTTGAAGTATTGTTTTATGTATTTTTTCATAAATTTAATCAATATATACGTGCAATTACTGCTAAGATAAGCAAATGCATTTTCTAATAGCCAGAACTTGATCATCAATGCAATGTTCCATGTGTCACACAGTAGTAACAAATACAGCGGCATTGTGAAAAGACTCCACCCAAAGCATTACAATATACAATATATATACATATAAAATTGCTAACATATAATCACAGTTTCCTCTCAACAAAGATACTGTAAGCACACCAAACTGGATTTTCAAGGCGTGATGTTCAAAAAACATTTGAAGTCAGGAGATGAAGAGTTTCATCTTCTGGTGAACTTCACACAAAGGTCATTTCTTTATGTGACAGAAAGAGACAAATACCTGCTAAGGCCTTTGGCAGACAGTCATCTTATGAGTAATGGTACTGTGACTAATTGCAGTTTAGAAAACTTTTTTTTTTTCAGTTGAAATTGTAACACAAGGAATATAATGCACAGGTGAGGCCAATTGTTATATTGAATGAATACACCAAGGTGAGGAATGGTTAGAAGAGGAAGACTGGTGCACTCTGAAGGTTTCTGTGATACCACCAAAACAGTAGTGGCCCGAAGACCCAGTCAAAAGCAAGACTAAGACATTTTAAAAGGACTGATCATTCTGTAACTTTTAAGAAAATGAGTGGTAGAAATGCACAGCACTTATCATGAGCGACTTCCAACTGATCCGACTTTAAAATGTACAGTACATTATACAGAGAACCCATGCTAATTACTAAATACTGAGCTCTGCCATTTCAGCAACCCTCACTTACAACACTTTCATAATAGAAATCAACCTTTTCTAAATTCTCCATAGACAAACAGTTGCAGTAAAATCAGTTGTACTGACACTCCAGTAACTCAATATGACACATTTATAGGTTTCTGCTTCCAACAACTCAGTTCATCTTTCAGCCCTGCTCCCACAGAGCATTGCTTTGCCAACTCTGATTGAGAACTTGGCCGACTCACATAGAACCTCGACCTCAGCTACGTCACGCAGCCTGAAAATGCAGCAGAATTCCAAAAGCGAGCATGCGCTTACTTGCTGACCTCAGAAGCCGACCTCACCGATTTATGTTCCAAAATCTACTGGAAAGCCTTTTCAGAAGAACAAAGGCTGTTGTAGCAACAAATGTGGGTGCCAAACTCCATACTAAAACAGTTTTGTGTGTACTTTTTTTGGTGTCCACAAACTTTTGTCTATAGGTTGTATACTCAAAGCAATTGAGGGTTAAGGACCTAGCTTAAGGGTTCAACTGTGGAAACTTGGCAGTAGCAGGACCTGAACCCTGGCTCTGATGATTAGAAGTCCATTACCTCAACTCCTTTTCATGGTTAACAGTCTCAAACACAATTGAGATGGTTTGCAGCAGTGATCGACAGCATTCATTGTGAAACTTTGAAGTCTCTGAAGACATGAGTCATGCTTTGGTGGATACCACATTGACAAAACGGATTTGTTGCTTACTGTAAAATGGTCTCAGACAGTTTAAACTTCTGATTAATAACCTAGAGCCCTAACCTCTAAACCATAATCCACCAATACTCACATAGTCATGATGCCTCTGCCTATCTAGCGGAAGCCTTCCTGAAAAGCGTAGGTTATTTATTTACCGAAAGAAAGATCAACTCCTTATTAAAACGCATGGTACATTCAAAATCTCTAGCCCACCACTGCAGTATCGGAAGTGAATTCTGGTTAGGTTGCACCACGAACCCATACTTGGCCGGGTAGAGGGAGAGAAGCCCAGATGGGGCCCCACAGCGCTTGGGCCATATTCGGGTACACCTTCACCCTACAAAATGTCATCCATATATTATTCTATTGTAATTATAATGTCCATGAACATAGATTTACCTGCGCATTTGAATCAGGGTCACATATTTTTTGCCGGATTGCACCGCTGCTCGTTGCTGTACGTTTGTCAAAATGCCCTCAATTAAATCAAGCATTTTTTAAGGTGTGTCAGAGGCAGGTAACGTACTAGGGATTAATTCAGGGAAACTAACACTTGAATCTCTTTCTTATAAGAATCTTACATTTTTTTTCTTACATTTTAGAATGAATACTAACACACACACAAACACAAACTGGCATTAGGCCCAGCTGTCAGATTAAAAGTCATGAGCTATGAATTAAAGCAGCAAGATGTAACATTGAGAGCAATACAACATAAAGAGAAGGTTGTGCCTTAAGGGCCCACTCCCAAAGACACAATGAGCTACCGTAAACACGTCCATCTTCCTTTTGTTCCACTAACATCCCTTTACATATGCGTACTGCCTCCTGCCAGTGGATATTGTGTGTGCAGTCACAACCTAGCTCTTTTATTGCCGAGTGACTCAAAAGTGTCAAATATCCCCAAATATCCCTCCTTTGTGGCAGCGGGTTCATTTGTGCTATTTAGAATATAAGCAAATTCTTTACAAATTATATTAAAAAAAAAATGATAAGTTAAGATCTGGGACAGTACCCCCTCCTACATTGTTTTTGTTCAACAAGTAATCATTTTAAATGTTATGCCTGCCAGTACCGTTATGGGAATCCAAGTATCTAGGTTCCTTGATTCTAAAATGTCTGTATGATTTGATGCCATTTACATTTTTAGCAGTTTTGCCTTTCTATCACTGTGGGGAGTTCCTGTTGACGTAATGCTATTGTAGATTATTAATGCTACACCTACATGTTCACCTAAGCTTAACCTCAGTATCTTAAAGCATGCGGTTCTCAAAGTCAAGAACTATTTCAGGCAAATGAATGCTCTTAGACAGTTGCTCTGTTACAATACAATGGTAAATCCACTGTGATTGAATGTATGACTTGTCACTTCATTTTATATTTTTCAATAAGTTACAGTTTTGTATGAATTAGACTTATTTTAATAATAAAATCCAGTCTAGGTTGCAATCAAAAGATGTGAAAGTGTGCGTTGTAGATATTCACGTCTACAAAAGCAGGGCGCTGCAGAAAAAGTTTGGAAATGACTGACCTAAATCTTTTGGCTTTCAAATGAACGTTGCCATTTTTGTACAGAAGCATTTTTAGCATTTTTTAAATGCCAGATCTATCCTTTGTGCGGGCACTTGGTCCTCACAGTGCTATACAAACTTGACCCACACACACAAACACTGACAACGGGCCACTTAATAGACACAAATTGACCTAAATCATGTGTCTAAATTACTGTAGGCACCTGGAAGAAAGGCACATAGACAAACTCCAGAGAAATAGCATTCAGGTCAGGACTTGGAGCCAGACACAATGAAATGTATGAGATAGATACTTTGTGCTCATGCACCTTTTCCCTTTTAGCCCCTGTTAGAGGACATGATATCAAGCCAGTGTTAGGTAAGGAAGTGAGTGACTGAATGGTCTGTCTGTATGTCTGTCAATAGCTGTAATCTTCTGCAGAATTACAGTACTGTGCAAAAGTCTTAGGCCATTAGCTCTGTTGTTTTAGCACTGGTATAATGACTATATATAAGATTGTTGATGATTCAAACTTTGATTCGTCACTTCATGATAATCCTTTCCAACGGTTACTGCAATCTTTCTACGCTTGAGCATATTAGCCTTCTCACTCTGTTCAATTTCTGAAAAAGTGGTTTCGTGGCTTCTACAGAATGTAGATGGGTCAACTTGCTCAGCTGCCTAATAAATATACCACAGTACCCTATAGAAGCTGTTTTTTTATATTTGTAAATACCTCCCTACAACCTTCTTGCATTTTCTGGTTATATTCTAAAATAGCATTTAGCAGATGGCCCATTATCCAGAGCGACTTAAAACTAATACAGTCTTACAATTCAAGCACTGGTGGGTTAAGAGCTTTGCTCAAGCACCCAACTGTAACAGCTTGGCAGAGGTGGGATTTGAACCTTGGACCATTAGGCCCAGAATCCAGTACCTGGGCTACCACAGACAGGCGTAATTATATATGGTCATTATACCTAAAACGATGGCATCTAAATGTGGCCTAAGATTGGACAGTATGTCCAGAACAAACTTAAATCCTTTTCCTGGTCAGGGTCGCTGGAGGTCTGGAATCTACAGTCTAAACATTCCATATCAGGGTTCCAGAACCGCACAAAGGTATACATGGTCTTGAAGAGAGATCTGTTTGCTTTTGTTTCTAGTGCCATTGCAATCCAGATTGTTTTATTGCATACAGTTTCAGATGTGTGTGTGTGTGTGTTCACTGGACTACCTTCCATTTTACCAGGGCTTGGCTCTTGAGTGGTCCTCTTGATGGGGTCTGGAACTACATACAAATAAAGACCGCTAATGATCAATTCATGTAATAATTTAATAAACTGGGTAGCACCGCTGCTTCACAGCGAGAAGGTCCCGGGTTCAATCTCAGCGTGTCTCAGTCTGTCTGGAATCTGTGTGGGTTTACTCCGGGTACTCCGGTTTCCTCCTACAGTCCAACAACATGCATGTTAAGTTAATTGGGGTCTCTAAAGTGGCCCTTAGTGTGTGACTGTGTATATGTGTGTGCCCTATGATGGATTGGCGCCCTGTCTAGGGTTGTTCCTGCCCTTGCACCCAGAGTTGCCGTGTGGGCACCGGATGGCCTGCGACCCCATGTGGATTAAACGGAACATAATGAATGCATTAATTTAATCAAGTCCAATTAAATAAGATGAATGCGAGGCTCACAAAGTATCCTAAAACTAACAGTGCTTCGAACAGTAACCTTGGCAAGTTTGTGAAACTGACTGCAGATTACCCCGTAGATCTGTGCAAAGCCAAGCAGGAACATACTGTTCCACCCAGAGCATTTTTTATACTGATGGTCTTGGCAGTGAACCAGCAGCATACAATAAAAGAACTAGATATATTCCTTCATACATTCTTTCACAATAGCTCTTGGGTAAAAATGATTCTAACTGCTTATCAGGGATCAAAGACTTTCTAAATGCCTCCAAGCTTTAGCATGAGCACAAGGTGATCTCCTCCTACAAAAGTCAGGTTTCAGACATGTCTAGTGCAGGTTACAGTATGATACAGCACGGGCAATCATTTTCTGCAGAAATGAATTTTACAGACACCCAGGCAGCATCAATGGATGAACTCAGATGCAATCAAGTAATATGGAGCACAGTATCGTCACGACTCCTCATCAAGAGAGTGAGAAAAGATTACCAGCTGATTGAGCCGACTGAGTCACACGGCATTTTAAAATCCTCTCCGGCTTTAACACTAAAGACAACGCTGTCAGGATCACAATTCCTTGAACTGAAGTCTGAACTGAAGTTTACACAGGTCACCAGTAATCAACAGGGAACGCATGGACTGTCTTGTTGTTCCTGAGTAACCATCTGAAGGTTTAATGAAAGCACTTTCCTCGAATCAACTATCTCTCTGAAACAAGGTAAATAACTCAATAAGCCAACTCCAAAATCTACCACACTAAATATGTTTATCACTTTAATAAGAACACCTGCACGCCAAGTCATTCGCGCATTAATGGCAGCAGAACTACGCATAAAATCATGGACCAACCATTCAAACAAAGTGATTTAAAATGTGATCTCTTTGACCGGAACTGCTTGTGAAATGGCCTATTTTGAGTATTTCTGCTCATCTCCCAGAATTTTCACACATCACAGTCTCTACAGAGGGCAGAATGGGGCAATAAAGAAAAACATCCAGCCAGAATGTGATAAACAGACAAGGGCCTGGTTTGAGCTACAAGGCTATGATAAGTTAACTTGCATAACAACTCTGATCTAAATTTGGATGTGTAAAATGTAGCCTGGTGCAATGAACCTCAATTTCTTCTCAATCACACCCATCAAAATCTGGATCCAAAAGAGTCCAGATGGGTGGAGGTGGTGTAAAACACACTGCCCAGTGAAAGCCATCTCTTGAATGCCAGAGCTTGTTTGGATATTATGACTGATTAAATGAGATCTGAATCCAATAGTACACTTTTGGAATGTGGTACAATGGGATGATCACAGGATAAAAGTACACCTGAAAACCTGCAACTGCACAGTCACGTCAACAAGGAGAAAAAAAACTCTCAAAATGTACAATTCTGCGTTAGCAGTGCTGGAAATGCAATGTTTTGTCTTAGGGAAACTTTGAGAATATGTTTCTATTTTAACAGTATACATGAACAGTATATTTCACAGTATATGTGTCACTTTATTACAGTACTCCTACACACAGACTGTAACTTTATACTTAAATTACTGTATCGCTGTGAATGAATGCATCACTGGTGTGACGTTCGACTTAGGAAACAAGAGCTGATGAGAATTTGAACCATTTTGGTACGCTGCAGCTGGGAGGGGGTTGGCAGGCGTATGTGTATAAAGATCGCCAGGTCTGAGTCCAATAGTACACTTTTGGAATGTGGTACAATGGGATGATCGCAGCATAAAAGTGCACCTGAAAAATCTGCAACTGCACAGTCAGGTCAACAAGGAGTAAACTCTTAAAAAGGTACAATCCTGTGAAACCATTGCCATAAAAAAAATGTAGTCTAAAGGAAGGTCTTACCCAGCATTTGTATAGTGCTCCCAATCAAGTGCTCTGTGAGTTTATACAATAACACACGCAGCATATTTAAAATATCGCTATTTCTATAAAGCACTAAATTATATCTACAAAGCAATTAGTACTGTCTGATGCGTTTTTACGTAAAACAGGGCAATTTGTTTCTTTGCAGCAAATAAAACATGGTAATATGGTGTCAGCATCTATGCGATCCCTTTTGAGCAAGGTTGTTTTTACATGCAAATGTAGACCCTCTGATTCCTTTTGATTCAGCACTCAACATTAGACCTCAGTGTACTCGCAAGCACACAAGTGGCGTTCAGGTGAAATTACCGAAAATTGGTTTCTTGCTTTGTTAAGCACCTGTGGCGAGATCAAAGAATGAGTTGCGTATGTGTCATCTTGATTTCAATGGGTGGTGATTTTGTAATGCCTGAAAGGTTAGTCATTGGGGAACAACAGGAAAACTTTGAGATCTAACAGTGGCTGAATAACAAGATTTGCAGATGCATCTGTAGCTTGTATTAAGTGCAGATTGGAGGTTTTGACATTATAAAGGACCTTAAACAAGGTCGTTTTTAAATATAATTCGAACTTTTCTAATCTATAACCCTATAACCAGGTGTGCTCCAGTCATCACTGCAGCGAACAAGCCATTAGATGTTTGATGAGGGCTCATCAGAGCCACTCTACAGTACTACAGTGAAACCTTGCAAGGCACAGCTCTCCACACACACAAGTCTCAGAAGACTATGACAAAAAGAACCTAGAACTTTGAAGGCACTCGAAAGCTTGACTCAAAAGCAGCAAAAATAGCTTGATTAATCAAGCCTTTAAGCATTCGTCTTTACTGTACGAGTCTATCAAAAATCCAAAATGAACATGACGTCACATAATACAGCAGCTTATTAATGACTCGTCAATGTGCGTTGTAATATCAAAGCTAAAGATCAAAGACGATCCAAATAAGTCAGTGACAAAAAAAAAGGTTGCTACAGGAAGTCAATATTTGGCCAGTACCAAACAGATTCTCCTAATAGAACTCCTAATACTTATACATTGCCTTCAGATCGTGTTCCAACGCAGAGGTGGAGAAGAACTGAAAATTCATAATATGATAGTTTTGTACTTGAAACAAAGTGCAACATACTGCATCTGCAGTACTGGAAATGCAATG
>JAUZST010000199.1:32539-63981 GCA_034779995.1 Parotocinclus haroldoi | reverse complement strand
ATACAGTTTTATATTTTCCAAATACTGGTATGTGCTGTTTAAAGTTCCCATTATATTCTGTGAAACAGGACGTTGATACCATATTTACATGGTAATTTAGATAATTTACAGTTAGTGTTTTTGCTCAGTAATATAATTTGAAATGCAATATGACTGTATTGTACAATAATAACTCATTTATATATTTTATAAAATTTGAATCAGTTACCAAAATGGATTGCCGCCCCATCTAGGGTGTTCTGCCCTGCTTAGCTGGCCTGTGTGGATAAAGAGGAAGATAATAGATGGATTACAATTCTGAAGACTTCACCATTAAAACAAATGGAGTTTGAACAGCATGTACCTGTGCAGGGTGAGTCAAACAAACAAACAAAGGGTAAAATGCATCCAGTACAAAAGTCTATTACTGGCATTTAAATCCCTCCATGGTCTGGCTCCACTTTATTTCTGCAATATAGTCTATCGTTATACTCCTACCTGGTCGGTGCGTTCCACTGACTCTAACCTTGTCTTTGTCCCTAGGCTCAGGCTTTCCTCCATGGGTAAGAGATCCTTTGCTGTGGCAACTCTCTTCCTTCGTCTGCTAGGTCTGCTTCAACTATCCTGCAACTTAAATCTCTTCTAAAAACTATTAAAGTTTCATGCTTGTATTGAACACTTATGTTGTGTCAATTGTATTTGATTTGTGTTATACTTGTTTTTTGTGTTATACTTGTTGTAAAGTATCCTTTAGTTTTGTGAAAGGCGCTATGTAAAATCAGTAGCCACAGACTTCAATAACCAACATCCAGAAAGACCACCAAAAAAAAACACACACACACAGCACTGTTGTATCCCTCACAGCCAAATTCAGAGAAAACCAGGACTGTGGGCATCCAAAGACCGCTACCTCAAAAATGGTTTGGGCAACCTTTTCAAAAAGCTCCATGTGCTTTTTGACTCACCCTGTATAATGACCCAGAAGAAAATTCAAACAGTGCTGATTGTCATTGACAGTAAGCCTAAACCCAGTCAATCATTTATATAACTTAAAGACAGATACACTGAGCCTGTAACCTTTTCAGAATGAGAAAGCAACCTTCACAAGACGCTCTTTGGAATGTTGTGTAATCACGCTGATATAACATGGATCATGGAGCCATGCAAGCTCGACTGCATGCTCTTATTACATCGGAGGAAAGAACATAGCATATACTAATAAATACTTATTTTTCAAAGAGACAACTATTAACTCAAACTTGTTCATTATTATTTGTGTAGAAAACCATTTAAATTCAGGAAAAATAGAAGCATATTTTACTGTCTTAGACGGGATAAAATATCCTTCCATTTTTTCCTGAATGTAAATGTTTTTTCTATATGCATCTATACATCTGTATATGTAGATGTATATATACATAACTCCTGAATTTAAATGGTTTTTTTTAACATAGCCTAAAGTATTGGGACACATTCGCATTTCAAGCACTGTTGTAGTTCATGTCAGTACATCTAGTCATTTCACATTTACACCTTCATAAAACATGATAAAATATCACCCATAATCCAGTTGAACCACTGTCTGTAGTAAGTCACAAGTGTCCACATCAAGTTTAAATCACTTCCTGTGCTTGAGTTCATGGTTTGCTGTACAGTGACTACGCTTGTGTCATTTTTCATGACGAAAACGTTTATAATTTTTAATTACATTTCTTATTTTTAAAAATAAATGTATTTATTCATCCGTATGTCATTTTTGACTTTTAGACAAGTGGTTGTAGCGACCCTGGGGGAAGTTATTTAATATGTCCAGCAGGAGGTGGTATACCAACAGAAAAATGACATGGACTAAAGGCAAAGAGACAGGGCACGTGGTAGTACAGGTAGCTCCAGACCATTGCTGGTTTTAAGTAAAAAAAAGTTCACGAGCTCACTTTCAGATTTTATGTCACCTCCCTCATTTATTATAAACCAGACATTAAGTTCATGAGTAATACTTTGTTAGTACTATTTAATTGGTAGGTGGTGCTAATGAATAAGCCTTGTTGAAAGGAAGATACGTTTACTTGAACTTCAAGCTGTAACTACCTGGCCCCTCTATATTCCATTTGGTCTTGCCCGTCCAAACTTGCCTTTTGGGAAATTGCTGGTTGAACTCGTTACAACTGAATAAGGCTCTGGTGACCAGCAGACTGCTCTCCATCATCTTCCAGTTATATGATAAGTCTGTTATATCACTTGCTAACCAGAGGCCACATGCAAGTTTAAAAACAAACCATTCTTCAGTCTTAATTTCTTCTTGCTGTGCTGTGATGATTTATTTTCTTCAGTTCGTTGTCACTCCAGCTCTGAATTTCTGTTTATCCCTGGGCATTGTTCCATTGTCGTTCTCAGCTTTTATTCCTTTTTTTTAATTCTTTCTTTTTTGTTTTGAGAAAAAGGGCTTTATATAAGGGCTTAAATATGCTGTTCTCCATTTTCCTTATGATTGTTCTTTTCCTCTCTATGGAATTTTGGAAGCTTTTGAAATGATCTGTACTACTTATCATCCTTCTTGGTTTTTGTATCTTTCCATCTAGTTACTGCCTTTAAGATTCTCCTTTTTCTTTCTAACCCTTTTTTTCCTTTGTACTTGTGTCTTTCTCAAGTCTTCAGTCTTTTCTCTTCTCTTCTCTCGGCATTTCACAGTTTGGCTTATCCTCTTGTTGTCAGGTCCATTGTTTCCTCTTCTGATTGGAAAGCCAAAAGCATTCACATTACCAACAACCTTTGTTCTTCCTGATGCCTTCCACATAGGCTTGGTTGAAAACCGAGTATTTAATTGTCTCTCCGAAGAACCCAATGACCAACCGGTGATCAGAGGTCTTGATAACTGGTCAGGATGTATAATTACCAGCTTTTAACAGCTAATTAACTAATTTGTCTGTCTTTGAACTGCGTCAACCTACACAAAGAATGCTAGGCAGAGCCACTGCTTGTTTTCTGGTCAGATGGGCTTGACATTGTGGTAACATAAGCGAGCAAACAATTTATTCAACCATATACGTCTTTTCAGTTATTATATTACTGCTACAATATAGTTCCGGTCAGATGTGCTCTCAGCAATATGCATTATTTCCATAAATGATTTTACAAAATTAGCTAAGACAACTTAATTTTAAAAGGTAAAAACTAATAGCTGGAGTTGTGTAACTAAGCATTAAAGAAAAGCTTGTGGTAGTGCTGACAAAAATAGACATAAAAATGTTTAATGTTTAAATGTAAATATATATTACATCACAGCTTCTGATTATATGAAGTACAAAGTACTTCAAAGTAGGGCAGCTGCTGTACATTCTGATTTGTGTCCTACAAAAATGCTAGACAGGAGGGAGTCAATCCAATACTTGAATTAGAATCCTTATTTTAGTACACCTGGATAAGTTCATTGTTATTCACACCTCCGTATGAAGGCACTGTGAAACACGGCTAAGGATCAACTTCCGGCTTTGTACAGCTCTAAGAGCGTTTTCTTCTATTTATTTACAGTCATCGGTTTCTTTATATATATATATTTTTTATAATATTTGAACATTTGTCACTTTCTTTCTTTTTCTTTTTTCTTACCAATGTATTCTCTTACACCAAAACATTAGGACATTTGTAAGGGCGTGTAACTGACAGGGTCCATAAAATGTACTAGAGCATATTTTTAATTGTTTAGGGGCCCTGTGTAGTATACTGTATTTTCATGAGACCTGAAATGTCTGGCAGCACCCCTGCAAGAGTGGCAAGCCAAAGTGTCAAAATAGCTCTCTGCTACCCTCTTGGGTTAGATGTGGTAGTGGAGTGATCTTTGAATAATATGCCTCTTCAATAGAAAGGCAGCACGTGTATTTCTGCTGCCCCCTAGTGGTGCCAATGGTGCCATGCAGCCTCTGACAACCCTCAGTGACTTCTAGTGAAATTTGCATTGATCTGAAACAGATACGTTTCAAGACAACAGAGAACAAGGGTAAAAAGAAAGGGAATGAAAACTCAGCAGCGAGAAGGGCAATATTAATTATAGATGAAAATATTACTGTGACATATTTACATTTACAGCAATTAGCAGACACCCTTATCTAGAGCAACGTATAAGTGATACAAATCTTACAATTCAAGCAATGGTGAGCTAAGGGCCTTGCTTAAGGACCCAACTGTGGTAGCTTAGCAAAGGTGGAATTTGGACCCAGGACCATCCGGTCCAAAGCAATACATCTGGTTAACTGTGTCTCATTAAATAATGCAGGCCATCTATCCATGACTTCAGAGATGAGTGGCTCTTCATAAATGATTTCCTTTCTTCACTGAGAATGTCACAGTCATCAGTTCACCCAGGGTCTCTCCTGTCTTTGCGTTCTTCAATTACAAGCATTTCAATGCATCCAGTTCCCATCAATCTCTGACCGTGATTGCCCATTTTGAACTTTAAACGTACTACCTAGGAATACCCTCATTTGGCAGAACCCTGATCTCTGAAGAAAGAATGCTGAGAAAGACAGCTGAGGCTACACTTTCATAATTGTTTTTCTGGACAGGAAGTGAATCTTGTGCAAGCTTGAAGTCTCTAATATTAAATTAGAAACCAAATGAAAAAAATGTACACAGGCTAGTTTCCAATGTCGAGATATTTAAGAATTAAGTCTCATCGCATTGCCCAGGCTGGTGCACAAGCCTTCATATAGCTTCTGGACGTAGTCAGAAATACTCTCGTTTGACATGCTTTATTCTTTTAGGTGCCACCAACAAAAATATTAACTGCAACTGAAATCAGCTGCAGGTTCTTCCGTAATGAGATGCTAACCAAAGTGTGTTTGTTGTGATTAACTAGTGCCATTATATGCATTTACTTTTAACATTAGTTTATTAGCTTATTATTAGCTTAGCAGCCTATTAAGAGTGACATTCAAGCAGTTAAATCCTTCAGTCCAAACAATAGTGGGTTAAAAGTCTTGCTGAAGGACCCAACAGTGTCAGCTTGGCAGAGGTGGGATTTGAACCCTGACTTTCTGGCCCAAAGTCCAGTACCTGAATCACTAAGCCACCAGAGTCTCTTTGGTTATAAAAAGTAAAAAAAAAAAACGGTTATAGGTACAGTTTATATAATAGCAGATTCGGCATTTATTCTTGTTGTGTTTGCTCTTTTATGAGTAAACAACCTTATTACATTCTGTATGTCTATTTCGGTTGTACGCTTTCCCCCCAGAAACCTAGCAACACACTGCATATGGCTCTTAGTTGCAATATCGTTGTCGAACACTAGTGGGAGGTAAATGTCTATTAAATCACAACCCTGTAGACAATTGTATTCTCTTAACGCCCTCGCCCAGCTCGCCTCAGTGCATCACTCCCTGACGCCGTTGTTATGGATCGTTGCATTACTATATTAACTGAAGTGAAGTTTGTTAGATGAGGCCTCGAAGGGAACGAGTGAACAAATGTCCATTTCAGAAGCAGAAATTGCCAGAAAGCACTGTGATATGACCCAGTTCCATTACAATGGATTTACAAAACAATGTAGGACAAAGCAGTTTTTGTACAAAGTGTACAAAAAATCTTCACTGTGCCTAAAATTTCAAAAATATAGTTTAATAAAATATTTTATGATGTATATCACCTTGATTACCCTTCTAGATTACGCTTCTAGATTACGCTTCTGGTCACACCACTGCAGTGGTGTTTTAGTCATGATTTAACATCACCCACTGGCTAGGTGGTCTGGCCCGTCCACCCTCAAAATGATGGCAGTTCAGTGTGACCTAACACGCGTGTCTTTGGACTGTGGGAGGAAACCGGAGGAAACCCATGTAGACATGGGAAGACTCTACATAGAAATGATCCAGGCTGCTCCACCCTGGGGTTGAACCTAGGACCTTCTTATTTTGAGGCAGTTGTGCTACCCACCGAGCCACCGTGCTGTATATGGTCATTCAAATTATGTAGAAACCAGCCCCCATGCTTTACGATGCATTGCTGTTCATGTTCCTCACTTTAATCTGATTAGCATGTTTAGCAGTGTAATATACTCACTGGACAAAAAAGCCTCCACAATTACAGGTGCTTGAGTTTTCAAAGGGATGTGGGTGAGGGCATATTGAAAACAGTATTAAAACCCAGCACCTGTTTCAGTTAAGAGACCCAAGAGGACAAGTATAAATGACTAAATGCTCTCACAAACACATACGTTGCCATAGCTGTATCGGATTAATAGTTGTAATGCACTTTTTTTAGAACAGGATTAGATAATGTTAATATGGCACCAAACTTATCCTTTTTGGCTTCTTCTAGAGGTAGTGTTCGTTGATTAATTTGATGAATACTGATTTTCTTTTGTCTAAAAAGTGTCAAATTAAAGCTAATTACAAAGCATGCTACAGTATTTGAAATGTCTAACCATCTCATAATCTAGAGACAACCTTATACAGGGTGCCAGTCCATCGTAGGGTGCACAACACACACAGTCACTCATGCAGTCACACACTAAGGGCCACTTTAGAGACACTAGTTAACCTGAGTACCCTGAGTAAACCCACGCAGACACGGGTACAACCCAGGCCGCTCCACCCTGGGATTAAACCCGGGACCTTCTTGCTGCTCTTGCTTCTCCTCATAGCAAGAAGGTCCAGAGCAACCTGGGTCCTTTTTGTGTGGAATTTGCATGTCCTCCACGTGTCTGCGTGGGTTTATTCCCCTCTTGTCCCACAGTCCAAAGACATGCTTGTTAGGTTAATTGATTACACTAAATTGGTATTGATCAATATATACTGCTCACAAAAATGTGTTTGAAATTAATTGAAATACCCCCTAATTTTTGTGAGCTCTCCCCAGAACCTGAGCTTTCCTTTTTTGTTAACACCAGGCAAAATCTTTCAGTCAGGAGATGACTTTGCTATCAACCATGTTTAAATGCATAAAAGCATGTGTGATTGGGCAGTGGGTTTGCAGAGCACACTGAAGTTTGAGACTCTTTATTAGAACTATTCTTTATGAGAACTATTTATTCAGATTAAACAGGAAGTGTCCTTAAAAACACTGACATAATCTAAAATGCACATTAGGGAGAACCACAATGTTCCCATTTTCATAAATATTTTAGATATGTATATCACTAGATCATTTATATAACCTCAGCAAGGCTACTCATTTAGATACTCACTGCACCACTGCACTGTTCTGTGGTTTTCATAAAATGTTTATAGCCTTCTAACAACTAGAATGATAATTAGTATGATTGGATGCTGCGGTGAATTAGTATAATGCTGATTTATACATTGTTAGGAATTAAATTCATGTGACTCATCTTTTCTACATGGCATACAATATCGTAATGTTTCTAGGCAACCACAAGTCATGGAAAAACATGCAGCTGAAACCCAATTACAATGTAGTACACTGCTCACAAAAATGGAGATTTTTAATTAGGGGATATTTCATTTTGAAATAGCCTCTAATTTTTGAGAGCACTATATGTCTAAAGCCCATATGGTATGTACAGAGTACATTATACATGCAATATTTATTCTCAGCACTGTACTGCAGTGTCTTTCTGTAGGTAAAAATGATTGACCTTCACTGAGCGTACTCCTACTATGAACTACTATGACATCTGGGGTTGCATGTTGCATAATATTTTGCTGGAAGGTTTCAAAAACAACAGGTCAAGTCAAATGTATTTATATAGTGCTTTCTACAATGGTGCATTGTCTCAAAGCAGCATTACAATATTATATTATCTTAAAAGGTTAATCCCAAATTGAGAGCAAGCCTAGGGCGACAGTAGAAAGGAAAAACTACCTGAATAGAAAAGGAAGAAACCTTCAGAGGACCAAAACTAAAAAAGGGACCCATCCTCCTTGGGTGGCCTAGATGTTAATTGAAATAGTTAAGCTGTAGTAATAGTAAAATTAAGTAAATAATACAATTCAAATCAAGAATAAATTGTAAATTAGTAATAACAATTAAATTATTAATATAATTTAAATAAATTACGACATTGATTAAAGATAATGAATGCTCAGCGGTAAGTTATTGGAGGCGCATTTTCTCCCAATAACTAAATGATGGAGGGAGTTACTGCACTCTTGGACCCAAGCATGGAGGGACTGGTTTCTGTTGATGAAGGCCAGTAGAGTGATGCTAAGATGGAGAAGCATCTAAATGTGTGGTGCTGGAACTGGTACCGGAACTTCGGCTCGGAGAGAAAAGAGAAAATGTAGTTACTATAGGTAACAAGAGGGCGTAAAACTACTTCAACCACTGTCTATAAAAAGGCTCTCAAAGGTTACTTGAAGACATTTTCCCTGTTGACAGTCTTTGAGAGAAGCATAATTGTACTGAGAGAAGCAGGATGGACAGTACGACAAATTGCCCACCATCTAGGGCATTGTGACCTAGCTGTTAGGAGACATTAGCTGTTAGGAGTTTATGTGAGGGCATGCACAAGATGAACAGGCTTTGGACAGGCCAGACACACTACTAAAACTGCATATACATATGAGGTACACATACATATATATGATAAAAAGAAAGTCCTAGATCATATAGCTTCTATGCACTATTCCTAAAACAATGATATATCTAATGTAATGCTTACCTAAGACATTTGTATAGTCTTGTTCCTGAGCCACAAAGGTCAAATTGCTACGGCCAGATGACTGGGCGAGAGCACGTTCGAAACTGCAAAGATTGTGGGGTGATCCCTTTCAGAAGTGGTGAGTTCCTTCTGACACTAGCCCAAGGAGTCATAAACCACATTCTGGTGACAGTGTGCTTGGCACAAGTCAAGAAATCATTTTTGCTGAAAAGGTGTGATAAAGTGTGTAAACCCTGTTGAGCATGGGCCTGCAAAATTGTTATATAATACATTAGGTACAGATAATCGCTAATGTCTAATATGACAGACCACCTCTGCAAGGACCTTGTTGGTTATTCCTTTTGACCTAATTGGATCTCATATACAGACATGATACACTGTCTGAGCGAGGTGATGCTGGTCAGGGGTCATCCATAACCACTGAAAAGCCAACCCTGTGATGATTCGGCTTGTGCCCTGTGATCTTAGGGGGTAGGCGCCATAGCCCCTGTAAATGTGACCACAAGAAAGTAGAGTGGAAAATATATACAGTACATTGAAAAGTACAGTACATGCATTTACCAGCCACTTTATTACAGACTTTTATTAAGAACTCCCCAGAGTGATAGTAGTCCTCAGTACTGACAGTAGTAGAGTCCTGTAAAAAACTATATTATAAAAGAAAAAAAAAGAAAAAAAAAAGAAAAAAAATAGATGAAAACCCATCCATTAACTTTGACTTCCGCAGGAAGCCACAGGTCAGCCAGTACCCACCCAGCAACTCTGAGTGCAAGGGCAGGAACAACCCTAGACACGGCGCCAATCCATCATAGGGCACACAGTCACACTCTAACGGCCACTTTAGAGACAGGAATTAACCTTACACACGTTACGAGAAATCCTTATTGGAAAATGTTTGGGGCAGTAGCCCTGGAAGGCCAAGGTAGGCGATGACACTGGTGCTGGAGACGGCAGGTCTTGGCAAAAAATTCTGAGTCCATATTACCCCAAGACTGAGTTAAGCCTGAAACCAAGCCTGAAACCGAGTATATGTTCTTGAGACTTGACTACTACAACACTTATCTCCATACGTCATAATATCTCCAGACCACCTCCAGAAAGCTCTTCTTGAAGGACAAAGGCTTTGTAACTTCAAACTCCAAACTCCATTCTAATACTAAAAATATTTTAGATGTAAGTTTTGGTTTGACCTCAACGTTTTGTCCATATAGTGTATTCTGGATTCTCCATAGACAACCTGGCTTTCAAAAAGGTCATTTAATCAATTTCTGTCATGTATTTATTGTTCACAAATTGTTGTCTATATACTGTATATAGTGTATCATATTCTTCCAACAGAACCAGACCTCAGAAATGCCTTCATTTTGATTAAATGCTAATGAGAAATTCAGTACAAGGCTGATTTCGAATATGTCACAATACAGCGCAGGCTTCGCCAAAAAGTTACTTCATTAGAATAAGTGGGTCAATTTTAACTGTACTACAGCTAATCTGCAAACTGTAAGTAGTTAATTCACTCACTTTCCAAACCAACTTAATCTAATTCAGGAACCGTGACCTAACTGGCAGCACAGAGGACGAGGTGGTCGCTGGAACTGTGATGTGACAAAGCAAATCACTGCAACAATGTGCCATCCAAGGAGTAGATGTCTATCTGATTTGGAGATATGAGCACAGATGCTCCGCTGGTGATATTTGTATTTGCCATAGTGAATAAAATAAGGCCATGGTGATTTTTCTTTAAAGTTGTCTGGTTATTTTTATATACAACCCCTAGCAAAAAAATATGGCACCACCACTCTTGGAGGAATATCTCTTGTTTGTTTAATTTGTAGAAAAATGTTAATCAAGGAAAAAAACCTTTTTTTTCTCAAAATTCCAACCTTTTGGCATTAAGAAAACAATAAAAAAATAAATAAATATAATTGTTGTAGTCAGTGACAACTGTGTTTTTGAATCAAGTAGAGGAGAATTCTGCTGAAAGTATTATGGAACTGATCTGTAAGTTGCAGTTAAAACGAACCGCTGCATCAGATTAAATCTGCTAATTAGTTGTCAGTTAAAGAAAGAGTGCTCACACCTTGGAGAGCTGTTGCACAAAGTAGATTTACATGAATCATGGCTCCAACACAAAAGATGTCAATAGAAACAAAGGAGATGATTATAAAACTTCTTTAAGAAGGTAAATTATCACAGAATATTGCAAAAGATGTTGGTTGTTCCCAGTCAGCTGTGTTTAAACTCCAAGTACAAGTACAAACAAAATGGGAAGCTTTTGTAAAAGGGAAGCATACAGGTAGACCAAGAAAAACAAGGAGTTAAGATGGAAAACTTAAAGCAATATTTGTTGAAAACAGAAAATGCACAACAAAACAAATAACAAACAAGTGGGCGGAAACGGGAGTCAGTGTCTGTGATCAAACTGTAAATTAAAATCACCTAAAAGAAATGGGATTTACATACAGACAAGCCAAACAAAAGCCACCATTAACACAAAAACAGAAAAGAAAAAGGTTACAGTGGGTTAAAGAAAAGCAATCATGGACTATTGATGACTGGATGAAAGTAATCTCCAGTGATGAATCACAAATCTGCGTTGGGTAAGGTGATTGTAACGTAGCCTACCTTTGACGCCCGGTGCGCTCATGGTCGGTCTAATCGCCATTACAGAGCATCCGGTGAAGGTGGTTTATATTGGGCGCGTGTTTAACGACGTGATATCTTACACCTGGGGGCTCTACTATAAAAGTGGAGCTCCCAGAATTGTCCATTGCCACGTCGCTAATGAACATAAGGTCCTCCGGTCACGTCGTGCCTCTTTTTTAAACGCACCACTCCCCGTTTGCATCCTTTATTCCTTCAATTAGGTAGTCGGTTATATCCTGGGGCGTTTCGAGCCGACGGATGTGTACGAGGGTAACCTCGGAGGTAAATTTAGCCCTGTAGGGAAAGATCCAAGGTTTTCCCTCCCTCAAGCCGGCTCCGTGATCCTATTGGGACGCGACCCGGTTCCTCTTCCGCGTGCCACACTGCACGCTCGCCCTCCGGTGCTTTGGTGCACTCCAGCGCCACTCGATTTGAGAAACATCCCAAATTGGCGTCTCGTCGTGCTCTGAGCACGCTTGACCTTTGTCTCGCCAGCTGGAGGTGCCATTTCCATTCGGGACTCATCCCAGCTTCGCGATTTCCCCTTTTTGAGTTCTGTGTAGTGGAGAGCCTTTTGCTCAGCCCTTTTAGTTAGTCCCTTTTCGTTATTACATTCCCCATTCTTATTATACGTCGTGGGGTTCCTTCAGTCCCGCATCTTTGGGTCCACACCACATATCATAACAGTGATGATGCTGGAATGTGTGTTTGGTGCCAGTCCAATTAAATTTATAAAGATGACTGCCTCAAGAACATGAAAATTTCAACAGTCATTGATTGATGATATGGGGCTGCAGGTCAGGTAAAGGCACAGGGAGAGATGACAGTCATTACATCTTCAAAAAAATGGCAAAGTCTACATTTAAATTTTGGACTATTTTCTTATTCCATCAGATGAAAGGATGTTTGGTGATGATTACTTCATTTTCCATAAGGAAAGCTTTCCTTCAAGAAAGACATATAAAGATCTCAGTCCAGTTGAAAATCTCTGGTGGAAGTGAAATGGTCAATGATAAGGCTCCAACCTGCAAAGCTGATCTGATAACAGACAGTTGGAGGCAGATCGATGAAAATACTGTTTGTCATTAGTTAAGTCCATGCCTCAGAAAATTCAAGCTATTATAAAAGCCAGAGGTGGTGCAACAAAATATTAATGGTGCAGTGTATTTTCATGATTCCATAATATTTTCGTCAGCTTTTAGAGATTCCATATTTTTTCCTCTACTTGATCTAAAAATACAATTGTGACAGACGACAGCAATTATATGTCTTTCTTTTTTACTGTTTTCTTAATGCCAAATAGTTGGAATTATAAAAAAAAAGTTTTGTGACATGACTCTATGATTAACTTTTTTTCAAAAGAATTAAACAATTGAAAGATATTCCTCCAAGAGTGGCAAATCCATAATTTTGCCAGGGGTTGTATAATAAGCTGTTCACTATCTATCAGTATTCATGCTGGATAAGATTCTTTTTATATCAGGGTGCCCAAGCCTAGTTTAGACCTGTGGGGTTACTACGCTTTAGACTTATCTGATTGGACATTTGATGCCAAGTCTATATTGGCCAGGCATTACAGTAGTCACTTAGTCGTTTAAGGATACTGAACTGTAAACATACTACTCTCCTAGAATAACATTATTCACCTTGCATGTTTAAGGTGACGTCTATGGTGTTGCACTAGAATGTGCAGGCTAAATACCTGCAATGTGTGTGACAGGATTCATAGATTGAGAAGAGGTAGTACAGTGCATTAAATGTCTCATAAGTTGTGTGAAAAATATTTTACAAAGCTGTTAATGTTAATGATTGGTAAAAAGCAGCGATTTCATTTGGGAATGACAAAGGCCATAGTGTGAAGGAAATAGCTAAATATGCAGGTATATTAAAGCCTATGGTAATACGGGTTTACGACTGGTGGCAAAAATAAAAAAAGAAAGAAAACTATGTACAGTTCAGAAAATATAAATGGTATTTTCAGAAGAAAACCAAATACATACGATACACAGGATCTCTAATGCCACTGTCTGAAGAATAAGTTGTTATACGCATGATACACCTATTTATTATTTGAGAATTCACAACAATGATAGAAAATACAGTACTATACAGTAGTAGGGCAAAGCTGTAACACTTAAAAGTGTTATTGAAAAAAATGCATTTATTTGAAGTATTAATTAAAAAAACCCTCAGAAAATCAGTGAGTTTGAACATTTAGAAACTGTTTACAATAGGACAGGCACATACACTCACGGATGCCATTTTACAGCTTGCTACAAATAAATAGTGGAAAGTCAACCATGCAAACATGAGTAACTTGCTTAAAAAACACATCAACCGAGCTAGAAGAGTCTTTAATTCAAAGATGAGCTATAATGGGACAAGTGCACACACAACTGCTAGGGTTTTAATGGAAAAACTGACTTCCGCACTTTAACTCCTACTGCTGCTCTGTAATAAGCAGTGTTGATTGGTTCTGTTGCCTTTTAACTATGGTAACAGTGTCCAGAGTTAAAAGACAGATTTTTACTTCATTTTATAATTGATTGTTATTTAAGACCTCACTCATTAAAATGATTGGACATTGAACATATGGACATTAAATGGCACATACCCACGTAACCTCCCGCTCCACATTCAATTCTTGATACACCTTTAATCCTATTTATTAGGGGTCCAAGCATATAGTGCAAGGATTCCTATTGTTTTTGTTTATTTTTATTATTATTATTCCCATAATTTTATCAGGTTGTTAAACACCTGTTGTGACCTACTTTTAAGTCCCTATTCATCTAGTACATATACAACCCCAATTCCAATGAAGTTGGGACGTTGTGCAAAACATAGCTAAAAATAAAATACGATGATTTGCAAACCCTTTTCAACCATTTTCAAGTGAATACCCTACAAAGACAAGATATTTAATCTACAAACAGATAAACTTTATTGCTCTTTTGCAAATATTTACTCATTTTAAATTTGATGCCTGTAACACGTTACAAAGAAGTTGGGACCAAAAACACCTGTTTGGAACATTTCACAGATGAGTTGTTCATAAGCAAAGATGGGGTTGAGATTCACCCCTTTTTTGCGAACAACTGCATGAGCAAAAAGTACAAGAGTTTAAGAACAACGTTTCTCATCGAGCAATTGCAAGGAATTTGGTGATTTAATCATCTACAGCCCGTAATATCGTCAAAAGAATCAGAGAATCTGGAGAAATCTCTGCAAGTAAGCGGCAAGTCTGAAAACCAACAATGAATGCCCATGACCTTCGATCCCGCAGGCGGCACTGCATTAAAACACAACATCATTCTGTAACGGATATTACCACCCAAGAACATTTCACAAAACCACTGTCAGTGAACACAGTTCATTGCTCCATCTACAAGCGCAAGTTAAAACTCCAACATACAAAATAAAAGCCATGTATCAACAACACCCCGAAACACTGCCTGCATCTCTGGGCCAGAGCTCATCTGAGATGAATAACGTGGAAAATTTGTTCTGTGGTTTTACGAGTCTTTAAATTAGATTGAAGGTTTTCAGTAAAGATCTTTAGAAGCGGATGCAGCAGTCCTGTGTGGAATGTGAATAAAGGTACAAAAACGTAAATGATAATAAACATTTATCTGGAGGTTGTTACATCTTGGTGACACTCAAGAAGTATTTGTCCTGCAGGGGTGTAGCACAAAATCTGGGGTCCAGTGAGCAATATTTTGCATACTTATATTAGAAATTCTATTCTGTTATACAATTGCTATACAATACAAGAATTAAAGCTTGTAGCTCAGTCTCATCCAGAGGATGATGGGTTCTACATTTATGCCTGCTTCCTCTTGTGGTCTTTGCTTTAAATGCCTTAGTGAGAATCCTCTTGCCACCGTTGCCCGCAGCTGCTTATTTATGGTTTAGACTCTTTTGTTTTTACAGTGTCTGTTGTTAAAGGCTCTTCATAAATAAAAACCAAATAGATATGAATTGCTACCTTTCAAGAATGACATGATTGGTGTTCGGAAACTTACTGACTCTTATTTTAGGCAGACCATCATTGTGGTCAGTTCTGAGGTGATTATGACTATAATCACTTTTTCATGAAAAGGCTACACCCACTCAGTAAAAATGCCTGAAGGAATCCATTTATAGGAGCAGAACATGTATGAATGTTTGGAGTTTAGGTTGAAAAGCCAAGTTCTACTGCACTTTGTCTTTGTTAAGCCTGTACAAACAGTCAATAATAATACGCCTTTTGAAGGTGAGTGTGAATATCATTCTTAAATAACCCTTGGTTAGTTAGACTGTAAATGTCATTACGATGGACTTCTTGGCAGCTGATCATAGACATTGCAACAAACATAATGCACCAGAACAGATATATTAAGAAATGATACAACCCCTGGATGGGCATATGTGCTTACTGAATTGAATTATAAGCGTAAGCAGTTGAGTCTGGACCTTTAAATGGTATTGGGTGTGGTCCAGACCTGTCATATGGTGACTATGAAAAAGCTGAGATGTACATTAGCAAACAAGCTGCCAAGCTGCCAGGGCAAGTCAGAGTGTTAATTATTCTTCGGCAGTGATTGTGTTTTTTAACCTCCCACTGAGTGCACATGCATTTGTTTTTGTTTACAGAGCTGACCAAGCATGGCATCTGATGACATGTTGTGTAAACATAAAAGGCCATTAATGTCTGGTGCCAGAACCCCAACGGCAATATAAAGGGCTGTAGGACAAGGAGCCACCTGGTTGCACGAGTATTTGCTTGTACCTTCCACTGCAAGTGGCTGTAGTGTGCAAATGTAGTGTTGGTCATCCACTGCTCATTTGATGCACTTCTCTGTTGCCTTTCCATTGAAATGGTGACCTTTACATGCTTTTGACCTCAACTGAACTGGATTGGTGTTTGTGGTGTATGATTATAATCGAAATTACAGGCACTAATGTATTATCATATTCACATATTGAAATGTGAGAATAATATATACTTGGCTAATGACTAATGACATTCTGCGATTCATAACTAGAGTGTTCATGTTATCTACAGTACCACATGGTGATCGTTAGCAATGCAACTTTAATTTTAAGGACATATTGATTTTTTTTTTTGCATACCAGATGTAATGACAGTTGTTAAAGGTACAAACAATCGAAAAATGTCAAATCCTTTCCATTGAAATGGTGACCTTTACATGCTTTTGGCCTCAACTGAACTCCCTTTTCTTTGTTATCATAGTTCTCTTCGCAGCTTGCCTTCACAGATCAGTCCCCAAGTTTAGCTACACTGGTGGAATGATGTTTTTGTGATTTTCTAAATGAAACAAACCTATGTGGGTCTAACGTATGTGGGGAACAAACAAAAACAAATCGCTTTGTTTTTCACCATTTATAAAAGATGCTGGGTAGCACCGCTGCCTCACAGCAAGAAGGTCCGGGCTTCAATCCCAGGGTGGAGCGACCTGGGTCCTTTCTGTGTGGATTCTGCATGTCCTTCCTGTGTCTGCGTGGGTTAACTGGTGTCTCTATTAGTGTCCCTTAGGGTGTGTGTGGGTGCCCTACGATGGATTGGCGTGATGGATTGGTCCTGCCCTTGCACCCAGAGTTGCCGGGTGGGCACCGGCTGGCCCGCGATCCTGTGTGGATTAAGCTGAAGATAATGAATGAATGAATAAAAGAGGCTAAGATAAGAATTGTATTGAACAGAACTGAACTAAATGTTTTGTCTTTAATACTAATGTTATTATAATAATAATTAATAGTAATATTATTGGCATTGGCTTTGCCATTACTTTAAATACTATGTGCTGTGCAATACACTGTTATGCTGTTGAATTTCATTTTGCCACTTTGTGGGAAAATAGCCATACACATCAATACATCCATGCACATCAATATGTTGAATGAGGGCTCCTGTAATGTTTGTGTGATCATAGCTTAACCCTGGTCACACTAGTAATCCAAGTATTTCTTTTAACAGTGATTTTGCAGTTCATGTTTCTCCTCTTATCTCTTTTTATATTTCTTATCTCAAGATGGATATGTGCACTTCATTGGTTATTTCCATCTTACATCTAAAAAATATTGCATTCTCTGTCCCTTTAGACCCAGAGGAAGACTCTGGGACTGCCTGGACTTTTATTCTGCATTTTCATGTAAGAAAAACAACAAAATACCTTACAAGTATATACTCATGGGATATGCTGGTGATTCAAGTAAGTAAGTAAGCTAAGTAAGTGTTTAAAATGTTTCTAGTAAGATTTGACCCTATGCATCAGATGCATCACTTTATCTTTGGAGTGAGATTTTGGTACCAACAGCAATGTATACTGAGCTCTAAGATTAAGCAGTTTCAATTCTATAGTGCTGTTATGTTCATAACAGATATGATACATGTCATATATTATATTTGTAATGTATCTAATAGCACCTATAATCTTGATTTCTTATAAAAAAAAATATCACAATATGTATGCATACAATGGTGTGCTTCCACATTATTATAGTTATGTATATTACTGTTACTTCTTCATGGCATACACACCCACAAAGTGAGTTTCACAGAAGCACTATCTACCTAACACCCTGAAGGCTTGGTAAATTTAATTATGAATTCAATCTACAGTCCACTGATGACACTCGATTAGGTCCAAAGGATGAAATTAGACCAGGCTATTTATGAGTAACTAGAGACTATATAATATGAATCATGCAAATCTCTTAATAACTTAATTACTGCACACTTACATGTCTTCTTCAAATACACAGTCAGTGTGTTGTCATGACATCCACTAATTAAAAAGTTGCACTTTTAATTAGTAGTTTATTATTAACGTTTTATGCTTTCAAAGTAAAGCAAAGGAGTATTGGTGTTTGTGGTGTATGGTTATAATACAAATTACAGGCACTAATGTATTATCATATTCACATATTGAAATGTGAGAATAATATATACTTGGCTAATGACTAATGACATTCTGCGATTCATAACTAGAGTGTTCATGTTATCTACAGTACCACATGGTGATCGTTAGCAACGCAACTTGAATTTTAAGGACATATTGACCTTTTTTTTTTGCATACCAGATGTAATGACAGTTGTTAAAGGTACAAGCAATCGAAAAATATCAAATCCTCTTGGTAATTGTCCTGAATTATGCAGTTAAGATGAGTTTGTAACTTGAAATGTTTGGATAAATGTTTCATTCAGGGTGGTTTTAGATTACTTGTCATACTGGAGCACACTGAATTTAAACTGCTGTACCCCTCTGCTTGTCAGTCAATTGTTGGGCCACTGTGCATAAACCATAAACCTGATAAACAATAAATTGATTATTATATTATATTGATCATTTAACAATGAAGTGGGCATATCTCTGTCATGGATGAGAAATTAAAACTAAATACTCATAATCTTTTGCTTAATCCACACAGGGTCACAGGCCAGCGGGTGCCCACCCGGAAACTCTAGGCACAAAGGAAGGAACAACCCCACATGGTACGCCAATCCAATCCACACACACACACACACACACACAGTCACACACTAAGGACACTAATTAACCTAACAGGAATGTCTGGATTGTGGGAGGACCCGGAGTAAACCCACACAGACACAGGGAGGACATGCAGACTCCACACAGAAAGGACCCAGGTCACTCTACCCTAGGATTGAACATGGGACCTCCTTGCTGTGAGGCAGTGGTGCTACCCACCGAGCCACCAAGCTGCCATAACACTAATTAATTTTTCATGATTTTATACTTTTTGTTTACGCTAACGTAACTAATGATCATGCTAATTTAATAAATGCCTCTGCTTTAGTGGTCTAAAACATACTTTTGGAAGGCTGTCTAGATGAGATTTGTGCATTGTGTAAATGTGTGTGTCACTGAGCTTGTTGTTTGCAAGTCTTTATGTCCTTATCCATGGCTGATGCATTGGAAAGAAAGTCTGTATTCATTTAGCATGTTAGCACCACTATTCAGATATTTAAATGCTAGGTAAACAGAACTTAATACCAAGTATCATTTTAATATAATAAATACCAAAATAATCATTCCAGAAAGAAATGTCATATTGTGGCAAAGCTCAGCATGCATTTATGTCACAGGCAGATATGTAAACGATTACATGTTTGATTAGACACAGGGTCTTGAAGAAGGTGTACAAATGCATCCCCTACTGCCATACAGAAGGCTCTCAGAGATTACTTTTTGGGTACATACCTCTTGGTGAAAGATCGCTTGCTAGACCCAAATGCATGATTGGCAATAAATCTGCCACTGCCACACAAAACTCTTCCTGTGTGTGGCCAAGCATTATCAAGCTGAAAAATGTCAGCTGGAAGCCATGCCATGATAGGCAATACATGTGACCATAGGATGTTCTGCACATATTGCTGATTTGTTAGTGTCCCTCATATTATCAGTAGGGTTGACTGACTATCGTATGCAATAGCCACCCATATCATTATGCCAGCAGTTAGGGCAGTGTGTCGCATCACTCACGATTGATGTGATGACAATGAGGCCTTCATACTCAAACTGTCATTGGATTAAAAACAGAGAGGTTCCTGTTCATAGCAATCCAGGTTTCTCATTCATGGCATAACTACAAAGGAAGGTGACGGTGGCTGGCTGATATCAAATGGGCATTGTGACAACAAATTTCCTTCTGCTAAGCACCTGTAAGTGGTCTAGGCAGACGCAGTGATGTGTAGTGAGGGTGTCTCCTCTGTCTGGATGGTGAGCAACAAACTGGTAGCTGCTTGTGCTTGTTGATGGATCAAACGATTCTATCTACTGGTGACCTGTCTGGGCTGATCACAGAACCATATTGTGTCTGCGTGTCAACGCAGGATCACTGCTCTCAACACCTCCTAACAGCTAGGCCAGAATGGCCTAGATGGCAGGCAATTTGTTGAATCAACCATACTGCCCCACTCTGTCCAATGATCCATCTCCTCTCAAAACTGTCTCCTGGATAAAGGTCTTCCAGTGCATCGTAAAGGATGTCTAGCAGTCAGTCATCTCTTACCTAGAGGTTTTTATAGACAGCAGTGTTTCTGCTTTGTGGTAACACCCAATATCCAATCATTCATCATTTACATATATAACTGAGACATAATAGCATGCTGAGTTGTGCAGAAACCCGATATAGCTATGTAGGTGCTTTTTTGTGAGTATGAGTATATAATTTTAAAATATATTAATAGTAAATACACTATATATTTTCATATTTGAGAACAATGATGTGTGCCGTATACATTTTAAAGAGTTCCTTGTGTAGCATATCCTATGTTTTATTTAACATAAATTACTACTCATATATGGCATATATGGCATTGATTGGGTGGTGTTGGCTGTTTTTCTTATACAGTATTTTCAGATGTCCATTTTTCATGTAAAAAACACAAAGAAGCTGGCTCTAACTGACAGTGTTAGCTTCTCATTCTTTTGAAAAAATGCTTAGCCATTATGGGAAATGTACTGACTGTAGTTAATGTATGTCCCTGTACTGAATTTACACCAATCTTGAATTTGATTTGATTCCAGAAACAATGTACTGTTAACCACCTTGAATTTAATGGGGTATGCCGACATTTTACTGGGGTATGTGCCCCATTTTAGGAGTGTCCAATGTAAAATGTTACTATTCATTTTGAAAATTTTTAACACTGTTTTAATCACATTTTCAGTTCTCGACTGTCCTCCTGATCTTGACTTGTGCATCATTGCATTAGACCGTTGTTTAACCTCAGGTTTGTCGATTGCTGGGGAGGTGGGTGGCTGATGCCTTACATGAGTGATCACTCTTGGCTGTGTTACCTTCTGATTCTCCTCTTTCTAGTAATACTGATATACTTAATGCTGCTGGACTTTCATGCTGCACATAGCATCAGTTTTTGTTAATAGACTTTGTGCTATTAATCAATAACTAACGAAATATTCCTGCATTTAGGGAGTCTTTATTGACACTGTCGCTCTAGGCTTGCTCAATTTTGGATTGGCCATAAAACATAATCTAATACTGTAAAGCTGCCTTGAGACAGTGCTCCATATAAAAAAACGTTATATAAATAAGTATGCATCGGCAGCCCTCTATTGTCATGCAGAAAACAAAACAATGTTACTAAAATAACAAAAAAAGTACACCATGCAATTGTTTATTGTTTACTTATATAACATTTTGCTGTGAAAATCTATTTATTTAGGGTCAAATAACAGCATGCAAAAATGTATTAATTAGAATAAATCAGAAAAAAAATGGGCATTTCACAGTTAAATATTATGATTATCTGGCAACGAAATTGTTTTTAGTACTCACTTCATATAGCGATAGAGAAGGAGTTATAAGGCTGTCACAAGGCATACTCAGTTATTCTGGGCAATTCAGTGTGCCCGGTACATCTATTGGTTTGGTCTTAGGGGGATCAAAAACTGCACAGACAGACTTTTCTATGCTGAACCTAACTTTTCAAATTTAAGTCAAATTCAAGCGTAGTGAATGAACAACCAGCATTTTATGCCTTAGTTTAACTGACAGCCTAATATTAAATCTTGACTTATATGAGAAGAGACAGCATAACATTTCTGCAGTGCTTGCTGTTTTTGTGAGAGATTGTACAGATGAACATTTTTCAGTGCTGCTAGGAAGATGCCATTCACAGCAGCAAAACAAACTTGTGCTTTCAGCAGTTTAAATGTCATATCAATGTTCATCTTGTTAATGCTGGAGAGAGGAACATTTTGCATTGTCTGCATATAGGATATTGGAAAGTTAGAAGCTCTGTATTATTAATACTGCCCTAAAATGTATCTAATAGATATTATTAGAACAACATATAGAGTAAAATATTTGCTGTACATTACTGACATATTTTTTTTTGTTGCAAAATCAAACAAAATAACAATATACACTGGCCACAACAATTAGGGGATGTTTCATTAGGTGATATATCATTTTGAAATCTCTCTAACTTTGGTTAGCTTACAAGAGAACTTACCAATAGCACAACTTACTGCAGGCAGTCGTTACCCTGTGAAAACACATCCAGAGTTCTAATATGTTTGGTTTCACATTCATTCGTTCATTTTCTTAACCACTTAATCCTAATCAGGGTTTTGGGAAAACCAGTGGCACTGGGCAAGAACAACCCTAAACAGAGTACCAGTCCATTGAAGGGCACTCACACACACACACACACACACACACACACACACACACACACACACACTTAGGGCACTTTAGAGACACAGTTAGCCTATCACATGTCTTTGCATTGTGGGAAGAAGCCGGAGTGCCCTTTGAAAGCCCATGTGTTCACGGGGACGGCATGCACAAAAAAAAATCACACAGTATATCTGGGACCTTCTCACTATGAGGTGACAATGCTACCCACCTCACTAAAACTGGCAATCCATAATCTTAACGCTTAAAAAAGCTTCTTTTGAGTTTATTATTTGGAAATAACGGACCAAACACCAGAAACTGAAATATATTTATATATGGAGCGGCCTGGGTCCTTCCTGTGTGGAGTCTGTATGTCCTCCCCATGTCTGTGTGGGTTTACACTGCATGTTCGCTCGGTCACTTTAAAGTGGCATCGATTCGAGGGTGTAATGGCCTGCCTGCCTAGCCAGAAGGGCAACGTTAAAATAATGGCTCACTGTAGTGGTGTGACCGGCGATGTCAAAAAGGTATCTTTTATATATGCGTATATATTAATTCAAATTGAAATATCTGTCCCAAATAGTAAAATCCTTCACCGTCTTTGTTCATTGATTTCACAACGTTTTCATCAATGGCCCTGGACTCTAATGCCAACATTAAATAAAATATACATACAATAAAAGCTCCATAACAATTACCCTCTGCTGATTTCTAGCATCTATAAGATATTTTCACCCAGTGAACTGGCACTCACCGTATATTCTTTCTTTCTCGCAACATTCTCTGTAAGCCCTAGAGTTGGCTATGCATGAAATTGCCAACATAACAATAGTTTCTGAAATACTCTAACAACTAAGCCATGTTCAAAATCACTTAAAATCCCCCTTCCCCCTTGTTCTGGTGCTCTGGTGGAACTGGTTGTCTTGATCATGTGTACATTCCTAAACGTTTTGAGTTGCTGCAATGCAATTGGCTGATTGGATATTTGCATTAACAAGTAGATATTTGCATTAACAAGTGGTTAAACAGCTGTACCTAATAAAAGGGCCTGTGATTGTATGTTAGCTTTTATTGATAGTAAAAATGGAAGATGCAGAAAAGATGTAGGCTAGGATTATAGCACGAATAGGGAGGATATATTGAACCATCAGACCTGAGTAATGAGTCAGAAAAGATCAGTTCTGCCCCAGTAACTGTCACGATGCAGAGATCAGTGACCTATGCAGACTATTACTTAGAGCATGTGGAGGATCTGCGTTTTGAAATGGGAGGCTCTCGTTTTTTTAAGACACGTTTATCAGCATCTTTAAGCGCAGGAGAAGTGTTGCATGCTTTTGATTGGTTGTAGATCGGGGTATATTTGCATAGTCCCGCCTCTCGAGTGGCTTTGCGGTGATCGCTGCAGTGGTTGGAGAACGATATTGCGCGCACGAAGTTGGTGAGTGTGGAGGAAGATCGCCTGTTGACTGTCGACGCGCTGCGAGGAATTTTACATCAGTGCGCAGTTAGGATCCACGATTGCGCTTCGCTACATTGACACGACGGAGCTTGAACATTTCTTTTCTCTTTCTCGTCAAACGTGAGGCACAGGTTGCAGTATGAAGTGCAACAATGGCAGGCAACGGTAAGGCAGCAGCAAGGACGCTGGAGGATTTGACGCTCGATTCCGGTTATGGTGGAGCGGCGGACTCGTTCCGCTCGTCCAGCGTGTCGCTCTGCTGCTCCGACACGCATCCGGCGTTGGCGCATGGGGGAAACTGCTGGCATTTGACCGAGTCCATGCACAGCAGGCACAACAGTCTGGAGACGGTCAACACCGTGCTGGCGGAGGACACCGAGATCCTGGAGTGCTCGGGCCAGTGCGCCAAGCTGCCCGAGCTGGAGGAGGTGCCGTGGAGCATGGCTGAGGTGGACGGCGCGCTGCGTAAGGATGGAGAGATACCTGCGGCCGGAGTGTCCCGCGAAATCGTATCCAAGCTGTCTGCATTGCTGAGCCGCGCACTGGTCAGGATCGCTCGCGAGGCGCAGAGGCTCAGCCTGCGTTACGCAAAATGCACCAAATACGAAATCCAGAGCGCCATCAAGGTCGTGCTCTCATGGACCATCTCAGCCAACTGCGTGTCCGCGGCGCTCGGTGCGATCTCACTCTACAACATGAGTACTGGCGATCGCTACAGCCAGGGCAAGTCGGCTCGGTGTGGGCTCGTGTTCTCTGTTGGGAAGTTTTTTAGGTGGATGGTGGACAGTCGAGTGGCTCTGAGGATCCACGAGCATGCCGCCATCTACCTGACCGCCTGCATGGAGAGTCTGTTTCTTCAGGTGTACGGGCGCGTCCAGAGGAGTGCACTGGTTGAGAAGGACAACGGAGTTCCTAAGATCACCGTGGAGTCGCTCGAACAGGCTATCAACAACGACTCGGAGCTCTGGGGTCTCCTGCAACCCTACCAGCACCTAATCTGTGGCAAAAACGCCAGCGGTAAGCAACTAATACGCATTTACTCACTATATTAAGCTATTCCTAGATCCGTGGATATAGCCGCAGGAGTTCGGAAAGGGCAAACACAACAGAACCTGTTGAACTATATAAATATTCAAGCATTAACACAAGTTACAGTCTACCGTTTTATTCAGATGTTTATGCGTTATTCCTTGTACCATGTTCAGAAATAGAGCCACTGCGCAGTCTTGCGCAATTTCTTTTGAATCCTTTCGAAGTGTTATTTTTTTTGTCTGACTTTCTGATTTTGCCATGTTTCCTGACACGTTTGCTTACACATAAACACATAAAGGATATGATAGTTTAATTATTGAACATTTACACCAACCCATCACATTATTATCTACACCTCCTTGTTTCTACACTCCTTGTCCCTTTTTTTTGGTTTCACCTACCATACAGATGCAATCTGTAGCTCTACAAGTACAGACTATAGTCCAGTTGTTTGTCCCCATACTTGTTTAGTCTTCTTTATGCTGTTATGGTGAGGACCCCCAGATGACCACCACATATCAGGTTCAAGATCATTCTGAGGAGTGCAGTGACACAGGTAAGAGTGGACCAGAGACAGCAGTACAGTTTCAAACACTGTGACTGCTCGACTGACAATAATCCACCAACCACAATGCTCAGCCAGCTGTATCCTGTAGACAGCATTCTCTGAGCACTGATGTAGGCTCACTACACAAACTGTGCAACAACAGATTAGCTACTATCTCTGACCTCATGTCTACAAGGCAGAGCATGAGTGTAATGTGTCTAATAGAGTGCAGAGTGAGTGAACACAGTGTTTAAAAAAACTTCAACATCACTACTGTGTCTGATCCTGCCACACCAGCAAAACACACCACCACCAGATCAGTGTCACTGCAGTGCTGAAAATGATCCACCACCCAAATGTGCGGTGGTCCTCTGGGGATCCTGACCATTAGAGAGGGGACTGACGTAGTACGTAGAGAACGAGATGGACAATCTGAGATGGAAAATCGTAGAAACTACAAAGTGCTTCTTTGTGGTAAGTGGAACTGGTGAAATGGACAATGAGTGAGGAACAAGGAGAGAAAAGTGACATTTGATCAGATTAAAAAAGATGACTGATACAATGACTGCTGTGCTGAAATGGGAAAATAATAACTGCTCACCGATAGTCCTACACTGTATGATGGTTCCATTTAATGATGTGTAGGCTGAGGGTGGCTGACAAATGAAATGTCACAAATCATAGCAACATTTGGGTTTCAACCAATAACTGTATGTCTGTGAAGTGTACGGATTATTTGGGAAGTGTTGCAAGTAGGTGTTGCTAAGAAAGTATAACATGACAACACATCCCCTTCCACAGTTCTTTGCACCCATAGTGTAGATGAGTAAAAAGGGTTAAAAAGAAAAGCGTTTCATCTTACACTGAAAAGATGAAGAAAAACCTTTTAACTGAAGTACATTTAGTCTGAAAAACAAATACCATCATGTTATCTTATTAACAAAATCATGTTTGACAACCAAATCTCCATTTACTAGGAGAATCTCATTGATTAATGTCATTCAGTAATCCGAGACATTCTGTTTTTGTGGGGAAACATATCTATGAGATGACATGTTAATTTTGTCAATCAAAGTTTTAGTCATAACTTATCCATCTGCGTTGGTTTTATTTTAGTCAACTAATTTTAAGATTATAGTCGTCTGAATCTGGGGGAAAAACTAGGGGATATTTCAAAATGAAATAGTGTAAATGGACTGTATGAATGCTGTAGCCTAGGTGTTTAAGGTACTGGACTCTGGACCTGATGGTCCAGGTTTCAAATCTCACCTCTGCCAAGTTGGGTCCTTAGACAAGGTCCTTAACCTACCATTGCTTGGATTGTAAGCCTGTATCAGTTGTAAATTGTTCTGGCTAAGAGTGTCTGATAAATACCATAAATGAAATGTTGAGGGTGCAATTCGGGTTCTGTACCTTTGCAGCTGAACACTGTGAATTTCCTCAGTGTGGGCATAATAAAGGCTTATCTTATTTGCTGCTCAGATTAATGGGTAATTTCTCTGTTTAGTAACATTATCATTACATGACAGCAGCTCAGCATTAACATATAATTAACATATGAAATAACGCCAGCATTACCATGCTTTACCTTTACATGGATTGCAGGATGACTTGCCTGCAGATTTCATCACAAGCTGTATGTATTGTGTTGGGTTTTGTTGTATTGTATTTTCACCAGAGTTAGTTGCCCCGCAGAATTTGCAAAGAGTCTTGTTTTCCTCTACATCAAATGAGAAATGTGTCCATATGTTGGCTCTGCTTTTTCTCCAAGGTGTTGACATATCTCCAATAGTTTCATGAGAAACAGTAGAGGGGCTAGTCGTACAGTTTTCCTGGGTTTGGATTAAATGTGTGCGTCTTAACGCATTACTGAGTTGAAGCTATGATTGGACCTCTTCCTACCTTGTCCCTTGTCACAAACTACCAAACATTTCCATTTCGATTTTAATTGTTAGTAAAAGTATTAATTCATTTTTAATTATTTGAATGAAGTAATCATCTCATTTTCGTTAGCAAAAAAAGGGCTGTTGATGTAAACTATGAGAAGTCAGCGAAATAAACACTATCACACAGGTCACATTTTTTTAGTTCTTCTTCAACATGGGAAAGACAAGAGAACACTACTGTCCACAGTAAACAGTAGTCAACTAGAACTGTGATAAACGTCCTGGATGAAAGTTTATGTTTCTGGTAAGAGAATCAGAAAATCTCTGAGGATCACTGAAGGGTTGAAGGGTTGCAGGAAAAAGGAGCATATTTTGTTCACAAGAGTCTCCTAAACTGAAGTCAGATTCCACCAGCATGCCAATTTATTATTTTAAAGGTTTGCCAGCTAAAAGCTGTTTCTCCTGCCTAACCACAAATTTAATCACATGGAGTTTAAAAACTGCTGCTTGCTACTGTATTTTGTGGTCAGTGAAACGAAAATGTAACCATATGACAACAAACACTAAAGGTGGAGTTGGTGTGAAAATGAAGACTACACTAAAAAGAACCTGATTCCCACTTTTGAGTATGGTGGAGAGTCTGTGAGGTAGTGTGGAGTGTTGAATGCGAAACTTGAAATATGAGGCAGCCTCCTCAATAACTAATGTTAAAATGGCTGGTGTCCAGGTTTTGCCCTTCTTATGATATTTGGCTTGAGTTATTAGATGTCAAGATGTCGGGGAGAATGGACAAAAATTGGCCAAGTTACATGGCACAGTTGAAGTAGACGTCTGAAGAAAAATGTGACTATTATAATTGAGAGGATCCAAATGCAGTGTAGACCTCTAAAAGTGCCCTGTGGTGTCTGGCAACAAGACATTTGGAGCATAATGGAATTTCATCATCATCACAACTGTACTTGGTATCAAATGGGTTTCAGTAGGTGGTTCATATCAAAGTAACATCCACATGAACGCCAGATTCTGGACCCGGTACATTGCCCGGAGCATCACACAGTCGGTGTTATTTACTTCAGCTGTCAGTAGTTTTAATGTTGTGGGTGCTCGGTGTAATGTACAGGGTGAGTCAAATGTCACAGGACACCCTTTTATTTTACAAACAAAGGGGAAATTACATATCTAATTAATAACTTTTAGGCTATATCTGGAACCTCTTGAAAGCCACCATGCCCTTCCAATGGGTAGTTGGTCATGTAGCATGTCAACTATGAATTGTTTCAGAAATTGATTGCTGCAATCAGATTTGCAATATCTCTTGTGGTTCCAAAGCTATCAACACAAACATTTCTAAACTTTTGTTGTTAGTCACAGCTAACTAAGGATGGAATTGATGTCTGATATGCTCTGATGAATGGGGAACGGCACACACTGAATTTAGAGGGGCACAGCTGCAGCCCCCCTGCTTTTCCAATCAGTTGCATGAGAACAACTATGCATCATAAGTAAGGCTGAATGAATGAATTTTATATTAATTAAACTCATTATTCTAATGTTACTGATGTTTCTAGTTTAATGACTGTTTTTGATCTTGGTAGGTCATTTGGTTGTAGCTGGATAAAACTTAGCAGCAGGGCTGGCTTTATTTTAATTATTTGTGGATGTTCATTACATCATGAGAAAAACTAAAAGAAACTGACTGAAAGCTTCTCAGACTTGTGGAATGATGCCGGGGCATTATGGGAAATGTAACGCCCCTAATGAGTTAGTGTGGTATGTAGTTCTGCTCAGCAATTTGGGATAAAATGACTTTTTAATACTGTGATTTTAGAGGTGCACAGTCACAATTTTGAACCAGTAAAGTGGGTCTGATGATTCCCCTGTCTGCAAGTGATTCTGATTAAAAACCTGCTTGTTTAAATTGGTCTGTTCGTACTTGGTCTGTCTTTAGATAACAACTTTAATTACTGATTAAAGATGCATCTTTACATTCTATTTAGTTTGAGTGATTCTAGGTAACTTATTTATTGGCTGAGAGTTATTTGCATTACATAAAAACAATGAGTAATAACAACGAGGAATAAATAAAAACATTATCTTTAGTATGAGAAGTTTTGGGATTTTTACCTCAAAAGTGCAATTTAAAAAAGTACTAATTCAATTATTTGTCATGTTGCTTGGGTTTGCAGTGACCAAATCTGCTAGTCCTCCAGGAGACAATGGGCCTCCAAGGACTTCCCGCGGAGGACTCAATATCTGAAATCTTTTAGATTATTTAATTGTTATTATTTGCTTAATTTTTTTACTATTAATACAAACTTAAATATTTAAAGAACCCAGTTGGTCACCCAAAGAGGGTAAGTCTTGATCTTCCCAAACTTTTCTTTCTTGTATATTCAAGGACTTTTTCCTTTTTACTGTCACCCTAGGCTTGCTCAATTTGGGATTGGTATTTTAAGATAGCATAATATTATAAAACTGCTTTGAGAAAATGTTCCACTGTATAAAGTGCTATATAAATAAATTTGACTTGACATGACTTGACTCCACAGCAAGGACCAAGGTTTGAGCCTGGGTTGTGACTTCCAGCAGGGTCTTACATGTACTACAGACATGAAGACTGGTCTGGGATCATCACACTGCGATGTATTGATGTCCCATCCAGGACATGCTTAGACTATGCCCTGTGTTTTCAAGGGATAGGCCATGGAAAAATGTGATAATTATCAAGAAAAACAAATTATAATTATTAGTTACATATCTAAGCTACTTTTGATATTTAATCTAAAATGAAACAAAATCCCCAAATGCTGTAACACCCACAGATCAGTTGGAAACAAATACGTGTGGAATTAATACAACCATGTAGGCTTTAATTAAACCTGGTAGGCGTTAACACTGTAGCTGCTAATTTGCCAGTCATGCATGGCCCTTAAGATATGCCTTTGGCTACTGTTCTGACCGAGTTTATAAAAAGGCTGTAAACCTCTGGTAAAAAATGTAACATGTACAGTGACACTGTGGGGTATTTTGTTAAATGTTGCGAGAGTAATTTGTTGCGAGAGCTGTTGGAAGCACATTTTTCTTGTTCTTTATTTGGACAGCAGAGCAGGTGGGTGCTCAGCAGTGGCTGGTGCTGCATGGTGTGCTGCAGTACTGCTTCCTTCACCTGTTGGACCGGCCATACTTTCAGTTTGTCTAATGGGAGCGGTTATTTGACATTGTGTTTCATGGCTTCCGTTGGCTGGGGTTGTTTGTCACACCTAGGTCTTAGGTCAGAGAGTGAAAACCCCTGTTTCCTGTGTTGAAATTATATTTCTTCTGCTTGAAGTGTTCCAAATTCAATTTGACCAACATGTAACCAGAATGCTAGAACTTACAATTCTGGTTATGCACTATATAGACAAAGGTTTGAGAATACATTAATATATACATTAATACCAGTACACTGCTTACAAACATTTAGGGATATTTCATTATGGGATGATTCATTTTGAAGGTTCCTCTGTTTTTATGAGCAGTATAGTTACTCTGCTATATCAGTAACATTTATTTGTAACACTGATAATATAAAACATACATTTCTGAGTTTTCCATAGGCAAACAGTGGCCGTGGAGTGAGCGAGAGAGAGATCGATTGATTCCATTTTGAGATAATTGGCATTGGCTGATATATGAGGCTGATATTCAAAAATAGGATATAAAATGCAAGGAAACCTTAGTTTCAACTTAGATTGGGAGATGGTGAGAGAACAGTGAAGGTGAAGCCAGGGCTGTACTGAAAAATCAATACAGCATTATATGTAGATATCTATTTTTGCTATATACTATATGGATATGCAGCTCAGAAAATGTATATTAAAAAAAGTTGCAAACGTGGTGGATTTCTAGCTTACATGAAATTTCATTTAAGGTCAGCAATTTTGTCTCTCAGTTATTAATAATAGTTTTAGAAATAGCAAAACAGTGATATTGACCATTGGCCACCCTGCTGTCTAAATATGGGCATTGGCCATTGAAAAAAAGCCATCTTGGGGTCGGGGGGGGTGGGCAGTTGCCATACTAATACCCATGGACGAAAGCGTTGAGTATTAAACGTTTGCCTATATA
>JAUZST010000199.1:0-15964 GCA_034779995.1 Parotocinclus haroldoi | reverse complement strand
GAGAGCTGCATTTTTTTGGCTAAAATACGCAATGAAGTTGCTATTTCTCAACTGATTTTTGGTTTTTATAGTAGTGAAACGATACACTCAAATGTACTGTGCACTTAAGTACAGCAGCACTGTCTAAAAATAATATAATTATTAAAAGTTAGCTTAGCTTACCAATAGTAGTATAATACAGCCTATCAAAAAAGGTGAATCCCTTATTGTTGAATTCGATTTCATAATGGAATAGCCTCTATTTTTTTGTGAGCAGCAGATTTACTATTGCTAATCTATCACTGTTCTTTTTTTAAAATTCTGTTATTATTTATTAGGGCAGAATCAGGCACCTTTGTTCCAGTACAATCTTTGGAGAATTGTGACAAGTTGCCTGGTACAACACGTGTGATCCAGCGGCCAGGAACGGGTGCCTACGGGTAAAAACAAAATCACAACCGCTTCAAATGAGCGGCATTCTGCACTTTTAGGTATCTGTAGGCCAAAGTGGCCGGTGTTTCTGGGGTAAAAATAAGGTAGGGAATTGTTACTGTGTGGAAATACTCCAGGTATTGACGTGTATTATTCAAGGGCTGCTTTAGTTTATGTTATTTCTTTATTTTGTTTTACACAGTGCATACGAGGTCGTGTCTTATTGTATGATAGTATGACAGCTGGATTCATCCTCTCGTGATCTATTGTTCAAATTAAAATGTTTTCTAGCTTGCTCGGTGCACTGAATACCAAGTGTCCTCCGGTCGTGACCGAGGCTTATTTCAGAAGGCGTATCTATGGTAACTCTGTGTTGTTGTTTGCTGTGCATGCACTCGCGGTTCCGTTCTTGAAATCCAAACTATACATTACCAAATTTTCGGCTGAAATTGTTCTGAATCCCATTAAAATGGACACGATTTCATTCCCGACAGTCTAATGTGACTGCAGCTTAAAATCTGCTCTGTGCTAATGTTGCTTATTGTATTACCGACTTCATTTTACTATCTCTACAACTTTTCAATTATTTCAATGAACATCTGGGCCTGTGGAGGTCGGGTCCCTTTTTGAGTCTTGGTTCCTCCCGAGGTTTTTTCCTTCTTTATTCAGGGATTTTTTCCTTGCCACTGTCGCACCAGGCTCGCTCAACTTGGGATCGGCCTTTTAAGATCATATAAGATTGTAAAGCTGATTTGAGGCAATGCTCGGTCGTAAAAAGCGCTACAGAAATAAATTTGAATGTTGAATCGTACTGTAAGGTCAATCGTAAACTGAATTAAACATAAATAATCTGTACAAACAGAATAAATCAGTTCTTTCTCAAATGACCAAATAAAATCTGCACTCTGATTGGCTAACAGGGAAAAACAAGTTCCTGCTCTTCTCATTAAGGATCCAATTAATAAACCCGGTTTATTCGGAATAGTCTGACTTTGGGACTGTAAGCTTGCATTTGGACTCATTTGATTTAGTTCGTTTTGTTTGAGGGCAGACTGAAAAGTTGTTGTTATTATTATTATATTTTCACATTTAATAATAATAATAATCATAATAATAATAATAATGTACAGATTGAACATTGTTGTTTATATTCAGGTCACTTTATTGGGTCGTTCTGATTGCGTTAAGTAATTAAGTGAAGAAGGGAAATGAAATCATCACCATCATTTACTTCCAAAACTTCATTTACTGCTTTAGGTGATATAATCTAAACTAAAATATAATTGTAATTAATAATGATTTTAGACTATATATATGGGTTAATTGTATATTTTGCACTATAGCCTAGAAATATAACTATATAAATATATATATATATATATATGGATTAAGCGTACAGTTGCGGCCGACTCTCGGTAACTGGATGGATCATGGATCTCCACATATTTCTGTCTTTCGTCGATGTGATCCATGAAATATTTCGGCCGGATAGTGGAGCAGTTTGCCGTTGCTGTCTCCACCCCTCCCCATTTATCCAGGCTTGGGACCGGCGTGCAGCTGTTTCCAGTTACACGGCTCGGGTGTTTGCATACACAAGTCAGTGACAATTTAGAGACAGCAATTAACCTAACACGAATGTCTTTGGACTGTGGGAGGAAACCGGAGTACCCGGAGTAAACCCATGCAGACACGGGGAGAACCCAGGCCCCTCCACCCTGGGATTGGGCCCGGGACCTTCTTGCTGTGAGGCGGCGGTGAACCCCCCCCCCCCACACCGAGCCCCCCCGTGCCGCCATTTATATATATATATATATATATATATATAAAGTGAGTTGAAGACAAATGGTTCTTATTTTTTCTCCTCTTGGTCTCAGTCTTTCCTGACCTGGGTCTTGATATTTTGAGGCTTTATTGTTTCCAGATCAGGTACTGGCTCAGCTTTTGTACCACGGCTGTGTTATTGTGAGAATTAAATACGTTTAGACTGAAACCTGGAACAATACACACAATAAAAGCACGGTGTTTTTCTAAGGAAACTGTGTTAGGCTGCAGTGAAGCCGGTGTGCTGCAGAACGGCTCTTTCTCCGTTATTAAATTTGACTCATCCCTCCTCTCTATTATGTCCAGCTGTATCTTTAAATTGGCAAAAGAAAGTCATTAAACTTCCCCACCGCGGAAACGGCGCTATAAAACCACCCAGGTATGATACTGTACGCTGCACCGTGTACGTTTATCGACGCACGCAAAGCCACCGTTAGTCACTGGAGAATCTGGGAACGCACGGTTTATAATGTGAAGTAAGTGTTGCAAAATGATGGGGTGTCCACAAACTTTGGTCTATACGGTGTATTCACAATCTCTACTCCGAAGCATGGTGGTGGTAGCGTTAGACAGCTGAGAATGGGCAGGTGGTTCATATTGCAACGAAATGAGTGAGCCAGAAACCAGACCCAGATCTGATAGAAACTCTGTGGATGGACTTAAAGAGAGCAAATCTAGGTCTATGAATTTTAGACATTATAAAAAAAATGGAGGATCTAGAGAGTATGAGATCATGGGGGCGAACACTTTAACAATAAAGAAATACATGTCAATAATCAACGCTCTAAGCTCTGAAAAGTAAAGTACGGTGTCCCTCAGGGGTCTGTGCTGGGCCCACTATTATTCTCCCTGTACAGGCTACCTTTAGGCTCAATTCTTCGTAAACATGGTGTTACTTTTCCCTGCTATGCAGATGTTACCCAGCTGTGCATATCAGATCCGAATAACGGCCTTACAATCAGTAAAACTGAGGATTGTGTTAAGGAAGTCAAAGACTGGATGGCATTTAAGTTCCTTTTACATAACTCGGGTAAAACTGAAGTTTCTAAACCCAGCGGTTTCCCTCCAAACCGAGGTTTTATTCGTTGGACCCAAGACTGTGACAGGACAGGTTGGCTATTTCTATCCTAAATCTAGACGGCAAAACTTCCGATCTCCGCCTTGGCGTGCACATGAACAACATCACACGATTTGCTTTCTTTCGGTTACATAATAGAGCTAATCGTAAAAATATCCTTCCTTTTCAAGATGCAGAGAAACTGGTTCATGCACCGTACTTCCCGCTGAGCACTCAATATCTCAAATCTTTTACGTGATTTCATTTCGTTGTTATTATTTGCTTCATTTTATTGTTGAAACAAGCTATTTCGGTTAACCTCTAGGCCACAGGGTCCCTTTTTGAGTCTTGGTCCTCCCAAGGTTTCGTCCGTACAACATTTAGGCTGCCACTGTCGCCCTAGTCTTGCCCGATTTGGGATTGGCCTTTTGAAATAATATAATGTAAAGCTGCTTCGAGACAAGGCGCTGTAGAAATAAATCTGACTTGACTTGACTCTTGTTATCTTCATATTTAGCCACACCACGGATTCGATTTGTGTTCCTTATGCCTCTCAGGACGTCCCCCCCCCCCTTACCTCTGTTCCCTCTGGCTGCTCATTTTGGGGTTGCTTTGCTGGATGGAATGTGTGAATGCATTTGGACACTGGGTGATTGATTTCCTCTCTTCGGGTAAGTTTTGTGCTGTGAATCTGTGTTCTTTACACACCGTGTTCGATTTACCGGGTTCACCTACCTCGTGGAAAGCACTTGACGTTATAAAAGCCCAAGCAGCCGAAGCGCTCGAGCAGATCCACCGATGGTCCGCTTCCATGAACAGACGACAGACGGCCGGCTTTAACACTCCAGTCAGTGATTATAAAATGCGCCTGTATGATTTGGCTGATAAAACACTGAGCGCCTGCTCGTTATAAAAAGGCTCGTAATCAAGGGACTCGGTTTTCTTTATTTAAAAAAAAAAACAAAAGTCTGAGTGAATTTGGACTCTCTGGTATCTCTGTAGGGATGCAGTCAAGACAAGGACAGGACAGAGCGCAGAGGGACGAGGACAGAGGGACACGGGGAGGCTTCGCCCACAAGAGCCGACAGTACAGAACAGCGTGGAAGAGCTTCAAACACTCTACAGTACGGTACTAAAACTAAAACAATCAGAATTCAGGATTCATTTTTTCCATGGTTCTGTGTTACGGGTGAATTGGCTTCATGAGTTACGTTTAAAATTTAAAGAAGTAAATATGTTTATTTAATTAGAAGTTGAATTTAGGTGTTGCATAAAATATGAAACATGATACTGAAAAATAATAGCGTGTAAAAAGGTAAATGAATAAAAATAAATTATATATTGTGAATAAGACAAAGATATTTTTTGCTCATACAATGACCTACCTCCACCCACCCACACACACGCACGCACACACGCACACACACACACACATACGCACACACGCACGCACACACACACACAGGCGAGACTGGTAATTTTTAAAAACTATGTTATTTATAACTAGTATACGTTCTATTGTGAGTGTAAACTAAAATGTAAATATTAATGATAAAAATATAAAAGTAATTGTGAAATATGAATAATAAAAGAAAAGAAAACGTTACTTTGTCATATGTGATAAAGAAAACGAAACAAACAAAAGAAAACAAATACATAAAAATAAATGAACACATTATTAATGTACAAATACAATTTCCGATCGGTCATTTGCAATGAATGAATAAACGAATAATGAAAAATTAATTTGGAATTCACACAATATGAAAATTATCACCGTGATTTTTTTTTTTTTTAGATTCAAAGAGTCATAAATTCTACATTTTGCTGATGGGTTAATTTGGCTCATCGGATATAAAAACAAAAATAAAAACTAAAGCTAAAAAAGGCTAACGAACAAAGGCACATGAACACTTTAATTAATGACTTAAGAATAAAATTCTACACAGCGATTGACTTCAGAATGTTGAAATTATTTCATATAATACATTATAAATAAATAAAGTTAATGTATCAAACCAAAGGGCGATAAATAGGATTTTACATAATGCATTAAATTATTTTTAATAAAAAAAAAAAAAAAAAAAGGATTGTGAATTTTTTTTTTTTAATTGCCTTGGAGATTAAAAATATGTCCCAATTCATTCAGAAATCTCTGTTTACGCCTAAAGCTTTGAGCATTTTGAGGAAGAAAGAAATCTGCGTTTAGTCTCTTGTTTGTTTTCTTTAAGCTTTACTTTATGGGGCTGAATTTTAAAATGCTGTCCCTCTACTGTCACAGCAAGTTGGGCTGCACAGAAATATACATAGAAAACGTGTTATGTATATTTACCATGGATCCTGGAGCACTAAAACTACAACTAAAAATAAAGACGGACAAGAAGGAAGGAAACAAGAGAGGAGGAAAACAAACGAGAAAGAGTGTGTGAAAGTTGTTACGACATCGGACAGATAGTGGAACAGCACAGCACAGAGAGACGAGTATTAGGAAAAATGATTTAATATCGGAGACAGAAGCAAAAAACTGCATCACACAAGAACGTACATTTACAAAAATAAGTCCGACTGTTTCAGCTACACAGTTAAGGTTAAACAGCGAAGGACAGAGAAACCAGAAAAGGCTAAACAGCTAAAAGCAAAAGGAAAAGGAAAAAAAAAAAAAAAAAAAGTCCTCGAATCACTTTTTAGTTTTTATCTCTTCATCAAAAAACTAATACATTTATCCACTGAATTTCGACTAAATACTGCTAAATTCATCTAAATCCTCTTAGCATGGAGACTGCACAATATACCCAACGAAATGAAACTTACCGCAGACTCCGAAAAGGACAAACTTTATACGTTAATTATTTATAAGCCAAAACTCCCAACCCTCTTTTCCCGAAAGTGAACTGAAACAAAACCAACGAACGAACGAACGAACGAAAGCAGAGGCTGAAGTGAACGGTTTGAAAGTTTAAGATACCGAGCCAAAGTTCTCCTAGAAAATCTTTATATTAAAAGCATCCAGGCCTCCAAGCACAAATCAGAACCCGGGAACCAGCCGCTGGCCGACCCCTGCTCCGGGTCAGACAGACTCTCGAATAGGTTGTGTTGGTTTTTTTTTGTTGTTTTTAATTTAATTTGCCAGTATAAAAAGTTGCACTGGTACAAAAGGCATAAGTACAATCAGTTTTAGAAATAGGAAAGCCTGCTTTTTAGTACGTTTTTTTTTTTTTTTTTTTTTCTTTTTTTTTTTCTTAAATCCCATCCAGTGAACAGATTCCGAGCAGTCGAAACAAACATGAACCACGCTTTTTTTTTTTTTTTTTTAAAACACAATCCACCGAAATGCATCGACTTTGGCTTTTCTCAAGACAATACTCAAAACTATTCAAATCCTTAAAACCGAACAAAAATGATATTGATCTACAGACGACAAGCGGTTTTTTTTTATACGGCACATCAGATCAACACACATACATCGTTATAATTATCGTTAACATTTTTTTTTTTTTTTGTCCCGAAAAAATGCAAAGAAACGTCACTTTGTCCTGTAAAGTACACTCATTAAATAGCACTTAAAGAGAAAAGCAACAACAGAGAGAACGAACACAGAGGAGAGAAGATGTGTGTGGTGAAGGAAACCCCTGAGTGAAGAGCCTCAGCCAGCACGTCTGCAGCAAACACCCACACCGGCTTGTGCTTCCACGTGTGTGTGTGTGTGTGTGTGTGTGTGTGTGTGTGTGTGTAGCTGATTTGACCCTGTTAGTCTCGAAAGTGGTGAAGGACATAAATATCGCGCACTACACTGACATCAGCTTATCGTCCCGGGTGAGGCTTCGTACAGCCACGCGACGTTACCTCCGAGGGAGCAGAAGCGGAGTGGGGGATCGCCCCACGCCCCACCCGCTGGTCCTGCGGCAGCCTGGTGCGTGCCCGCCGTACAGGGTCAGTGCCCCCGCGACCCTCGCCGAGATAAGAGTGGTTAAAACGGTTAAGAAAATAGCACCGTCGTTCACTTACTCTCAGGATTTACCCTCGTTATCATCTTCATAACCGAGGAGAGCAATTAAGATCTCGATCTGTTCATTCCAACCGTCTTCTGGGTCCAATGATCACCAGTCTGTAACCAGTCGTTTTATTTATCCTTAGCTAGAAAGAAATGATTTCCCTTCTGCCCTCAGCTCCACTTCCCATCGCTGCGTTCTGTAGTTCTAGAATTGAAGACCGTAGCCCATTTTTTATCCCGTCTAATGGTCAGGACCTCCTCCGGACCAGCGCGGATCAGCTTGAGTCTGTCTGTTTGGGTACCGGATCGTTCTCTGTTAGTGCGTGCTGTGCTGGCGTGAGTGGACCGGACTGCTTAGTGTGAAAATAGTATATCAAACTAATTGTCCAGCTACCAGCAGTGCTGAAAATGGTCATTCCGACACCCAAACAGGACCTGGCCAGGTCATGACCCATTAGAGGGCAGAGTGAAGGGGATAAGAAAAATGGACTACAGTCTGTAATTATGGAAGCACAGAACTGACCGATAGGCGCACAATGCAGAGGCGGCCCAAGTGATGGACAGATGGATTTTGAAGTGAATGTACAGCCTTTGTTTGTCATGTTGTGTATCGCCGTCGCGCGACTTGGGATTTGTCAAGAGTTTGTGCTTTTGCGATTAAAACGCTCCACCTCGCTCCTCCTACAGAGCTCCCTCCCTGCAGCTCTGGGTTTGGCAGTTCCAGGTATGAACAACACACACACACACACACACACACACACACACACACACACACACACACACGATACAGAAATTACACAAAACACCTCTGTTTCGTTCTATGTGGGGACTTTTCATTGACGTTATTTTGCTGTAGTCTCCACAGGGTAAAACATCAGAGATTTCTGCTTGTGTTGGGAAATTTGGTCCTCACACACACACACACACACACACACACACACACACACACACCAATGCAGAAGTAACCTTGGCAGCACTCAGGCAGCAGCCTATTGTACCCCACTAACACTGAGCGTCATGTTTAAGGCAGCGGCAGGATCCGGGTAGAAAATAGTGCCTCGGTGAAGTAAACAGGGTTTCTTTTCCTTCGTGGGGCGGCGGCGGCGGCGGGGGTGGGGGTGGGGATACTTTGGCTGTAAACCATGTCTGTAAACAAGATCGGTAGGAGATTCGCCATCCAACAACACGTGTAAACGCGCAGACCAAAGTGCGGGAGACGGGAGAAGCGGTGCTGTGAGCGGGTTCTTTGCTTTGGCATACGGGCTGCTCTCACAGAGGGAGCGGTTACACGACGCAACGAAAGATGGCGGGCGGCTTCGAGACGGCGTTCGTGCTCCTAAAATAAAGCTGAGGGCGGCATCACACGGGTGCCAATCAGCCAGCCCAGACTCGGACTCACGGACCATGGAGAGGGTGCCGGTCTATCACGCAAACGCGGACACTTTAAAGATCCCAGTTGACCACACACAGGCCAAACACTGGCCGCGACTGCACGGCAGGCCGGGGTACACGCCCGCCCGCAACCCTGACCAGGTTTCTGAAAGGGTTTAGGCACCCTTTCAGTGAGGTGTCGGGGCTCGGCGGCTTTGTTAACTCGTTATTTCGAAAGATGAAACAAATCATTTGGACGAGTGCCTCTATTATTGTGCATTATAATACAATATCGGGATATGAAACCATAAGGAATAACGACGCTAGAAAAATTGGCAGCGCGCCTTACGATGCTCGTTGCGTTACAGGACACTGTGTGTGTGTGTGTGTGTGTGTGTGTGTGTAGGTGTGTGTGCTGCTGAGACTCGTTCCCAGGGGCTCACATACGTACACCTTTTAAGAAAAGAGGGCTGCGAGGTCGGCCTTTAGCACAGGTGTGTGTACGCGTGCATGTGGGTGTGGTTGTGCTCGTGCATGTGGGCGAGAGAGATAGACGGACTTATAAAAGAGAGAGAGAGAGAGAGAGAGAGAGAGAGAACAAGAAAGAGAATGACACATGGGCACTTTTTACATCTTTACAAAACATAAAAAAGGGAGAGAAAAGCAAAAAACATTTCAGGCAACAAGACCACAGAGTAGCAACAGAGCAGAGTTAACAACCGTTTGTTTTTTTTTTTTCCGTTTTTGTTTGTTTCGTGTCTTTTTCTTAAAATCCATAACTTTAAATATGAGGGATCCATACAAAACACTTACGTAATAAAATACCCATGTTATCAAATCATTTCACAAGTAACACACTGAAGCAAACTGTAGGCAGGATGTACCGTCAGAATTTGGCACTGAAGTCCACTCGTTTTTTTTTTTTTGTTTTGTTTTTTTTTCTTTGTTTTGTTTCACTTGAAAGAAAAGGGGGGGAAAAAAAAAGAAACAAATGACATGTAACAGCACATCTAAATACCGTTTCCTCACATCGAAACCAAAAAGAAGAAGAAGGATGACATTGATGCTTCACAAGCCGACGTTTTAAAAGGTTTATATAGCCAAGTTACCCGACGAGAAATCTGAAGAGGGACTCCTTAAGCAAAGAAAAACAGAGAAACGAGAGAGAGAAAAAAAAGAAAGGAAATAAAAAACAAACCCAAAAAAAAAAAACAAAAAACGATTACACTATAGTAGCAATAGTACTATGATAGGCTTTGTCTATGTTCAAGTAAACCGATTTTTAGTCTTCTCTTTAAAAACACGAGACGAATAAGACTATTAGACTTGTGATGTAACCACGACTCAATCCACGAGAAGCACCGACGGGAACGCGGGTCGCACAAACGGTCCTTTTTTTTTTCGTTCTATACATTTAAAGAGTATAAAATATAGGTCATTTCATGTGCATTTATTTATTTATACCACGGATTGTCTAACGGTAGATCAGTTCAGCAAAAAGGTGTGACATGTAGGTAGCATTTCCCCCAAACAGGGCACTTTTTAACGTTTTTTTTTTTTTTTTTTTATCGTTTTTTTTTTTTTTTCCCCTTTTTTAAAATTATTATTATACTTTTACTACTCTAGAAAAAAGTGGTTTTATATAGACTTTAATGAGAAACCGAGCCACTTCAAATGGCCTTATCAAAAAACTTTACACTGCCTGAAAAATGTAAAAACCACAAGCTCGCTCTGAGAGACTCCGAAGATCAATGAGCTTCTTCTTTTTTTTTTTTTTTTCTATTAAAACTGCGTGGAAGTAGTCTAGTTCTTGTAGAAACCAGCTCGGTTCTTCTCGAAACAAGAAGTCCCGGAGCCAATCCCTGTATTGTACTTTCAAGTTTACTTTAAATGAATGAGAAAAAATAAGAACAGAAACGCGAAACGCGGGAAAAAAAAAAAGGATAGCGAATAAACCAAAAAAAAAAAAAGAAGCTAGCTGACAGGAAAAAGGAATTCCTTTTTATCGCTTTGCCACAGGTTTCGTTTGAATCGCTGAAGAAAAAAAAAAAAAAAAAAAAGAACGGAAAAGCGCCCGGTTAGGATCGGTGATGGCTAAAACGGTTCAATCGTTTGCTGTTTTTGCGAGTGCAGCGTTTCGCAGGTTTTTTCACATTGACACTGGTTTGCTCTTTTTTTTTTTCATTTAGTCCTTCCTTCTTTCCCCCACCCCTCCCCAGAGAGCTATACTAAAAAAAAAAAAAAAAAGAAAAAAAAGAAAAGAGAAACGAAAACCAAACGTCTTCGAATGAGGTCGCATGCAAGTAAACAACAACAACAACAACAACAACAACAAAACTCATTAAAAAAAAAACAGAAGATAAGATCATTAAGTCGAGAGATCAGTAGGAGGAGACCAGGTTATGATCAGGAACTCAGAAAGACACCGGAGACAATGACAAGACGATGTTTTTTTTTTTTTTTTTTTTTTTTTGAACGCCACGTAGACATGCTAGGCAAACGATGAGCAAAGAGTCATGGAGATGAGTTCTAGGGAAGAAAACGGGAAAGGAGAGTTACACACAGCCTCAGCCACGCCCACTACAGCATTAAAAACCACGACATACAACGAGGAACGACGACGACAAAAAACAACGTCAACAACGACAACAACAGCACTACGACTCAGCTCTGACCCCGCCCCCCAGATGATCGGTCCCCAGTGTTTCGAGCCCTACACAGATTTCACACGGATGAACACACACACTCGCGCACAAATAATGTGTACACTCACACGCAAACATAGACACGCACGCACACGCACACGCACACACACATCGCCCAAAAGTATCCATCCGGCTCCCAGGCCCAGACCGGGATGGCTGGATGGATCGTGAGCGGGAGAACGGACACGTTTTTCGGAACGCGTGACGCATACGAAAAACAAAACACCAGACGAAGCTAAAAACGCAACAGAAGGGAAGAAGAGCGTGAAACAGATTGCACATGTGAAGTGCCACTACTCATGACGGGGAGAGAAGGACAAGAGAGGAAAGAGCTGAGAGAGAGAGAAAGAGAGGAAGAAGGGCTTCACAATTTCTTCTGACAAACTGGAATTGGAAATGAAATAGTCAAGGTTTATTCAGAAGCTCAGAAACGCCGATCAGCCAGAACATCATGAGCACCAGGGACCAGGCGTGTTTTCATTCCTAAGAAATAAAGTGGCGTTCTTCAACATTTTGTTCATAAATGTTTTCTAATCCAGAGCGACTGACACTCGATTCAGGCTTACAGTCCGAGCAGTGACAGCCCGGGACAGGACTGGACCTTCTGGGCCATAGGCCAGGACCTTAAGCACTTGGCAAACACAGTCCCGCAGCTAGAGTAACTTAGGCTGTAAGAGCTGAACACTGAATTTGACCAAACCAGTTTATTCGATGGGAAACACGCAAGAGGATGAATAAATGAGCTCTAAAACACATCCTAGCCTGCATAAGAAAACGAAGGTAATATTTGGACACTTCTTTTTTTATTTATTTATTTTTTTTGGACAACTGCATTTAGGAACGCTGTGTCGCTGAGATTCCGCCGTGTGTTTTTCCCACCGTCCGCTTTAAATCACAAAGACACGAGTAAACAGGAGTACAGGAAGCTCTCGTGTGTGTGTGTGTTTTTGTGAGCATGAACAGACTCTAATGCTCTTAGATAAACAGTAAAACGCTTCCTAACAGTCACCGGGAGCTTTATCATCATCCTTCTCCAGCCTTTTTCTTTCAAATCCACCTTTTTATAAGCTCATGTGCGCTGCTACTAGCAGGATTGAGCTGTTCTGCCCGGCAACCGAGCTCCGATTGGTCAGCCCGATTTTAACCCAGAAATGACAGCGGGATGTTCTTTTAAAAACACTCGACGTGCTTTTTGTTCGTTCTCGACAATCACAATCGGTGTAAAAAGGCCTTCGATTGTTTAGTTTGCATGACCCTCACCAGCTGGTGTTTGTTGTTTCCGAGTACTGAACCAGTTGGCTGTTCATAAATTGTCTTTTATTGTCATTATATGTTTTATAATTTTGATTATTTTATATTTTTTCTATTACTAATTTAAATATTGTCAATAATTTGTTGTTTATTTTAAACTAGCCTTGCTATGATTTAATAAGCATTTAGTATTTATTTAGGACGCCCATGGAGGGCGGGTCCCCCTGTTGAGTCTTGGTTCCTCCCGAGGTTTCTTCCTAGCATTTTAGGGATTTTCCTTGCCACTGTCGCCCTGGGCTTGCTCGACTTGGGATTGGCCTTTTAAGATCCTATAATACCGTAAAGCTGCTTTGAGACGATGCTAGGCTGTAAACAGCGCTATATAAATAAAACTGAATTGAATTGTCTTTTGTTAAAATTTACTCCTGCATTTATTCTCCCACATCCAACACACTGACTATGTTATTTTTTATTCAGTCTGTAAGTGGCTTTAACGTTTTGGTTCATTGGTATAGAATTATATAGCTGTTTTATACGATATACAACAGAGGCTCAGCAGTTTAGCTCAGAATCCATCGATCGTGTTTCGATCTTGTCGCGATTATTCGATCTTGCACTCCACGAAAGACGTTCCATTTCATAGCTGTGGTGTAAACATTGAAAACGACGCACTTTTTCTGGTATATACGTTTTTGAAAATAAAACTTCAGTCTCTTGCAATTAAGAGAGATGTCCGGATGCACATTAGGATTAAAACTGTTAACAAAAGGCCCTATGCTATCAGCGCAGTACCGCTGTACATCAGTGGTTATGTTCCGCCTCGCAGCTTTTTATTTCTCAAAATAACCTGCTCTTTTTTCTGTCCGGTAAAAAATGTAAACAAAAAGTTGACCTTCGACTTTAGCATTTGAATCCTAAATGTAAAGAAACCAGGATTCGCAGTGAGAATGCAATGCGCATCTGCATGCACGACTGCTCCATCTGGTGTTCAAAAATGGAATTGCGTTATATTGCCGTAAAATCAAGTAAATCAATCAGCGTCCCGTTTCATTACACCCTTGCTATTAATCCTTTCATCTCAGTGCATGTGCCAGATGCTGTTAATTAGCTTTAACGAAACGCTGAAGCTCGAAGCTGTGGCGTCGCGTTTACTTTTACGCCCTGTCCAGAGCGTACCTCAGCCTGGGACGGTAAGGCCCTCCCCCTGTGACCCTGCTTTACTTTGACTTACTCTTTTATATTCTTCAATCTTCCCTTTTCCAACTTTTTGCTTACAAATGCATTTCTGGGGAAAGAAAGAAAACGATCCGACGCCGAGAAGAGAAAGAGCGAGAGCGAGAGCGAGGGCGAGGGCGAGGGCGAGGGCGAGGGAAGGACCGAAATAATTCCAGTCGTATTACTACGGTAGTACTGTCGAATTATTAGAATAATCATGTCATATTTCTTTTACATATAAATACAAATAATCGTTGGTGTAGCTGTCTTATAGCGAGATACATTCGAAAAAAACATTGTGAAAATATTCCAAAGGTCTTAAATGTTTATTTCACGTATTTGTCCCTTCTACGTCTTTAATTTTTGGTTTGATTTCAAGTCGAGGTTTCGGTATGTTTGGCACCCACGCTCCAGTATCTTAATCGCTAGGCTACCGCAGTCCAGTTCAGCCCCGAGTGTGGCTTATGGACTGAAATTTGGTTTAAACTGGTTTTAAAGCGATTAGGAACGAGCGAGAAGCGAAACCACTAAGCCTCCCCTGTACTGGTACGAACTGGTCGCTTTAATGGTCAGAATTCATTTCTGTTGTAATTGTGCAGCCCTGTGAGACGGAAACATGACTGAGACATGATGGACGTAAGAGAAAGAGAGAGAGAGAGAGAGAGAGAGAGAGAGAGAGAGAGAGAGAGAGGGAGGGAGGGCGGGAGAGAGAGGGGGTGATTCTGTTCTCTTCCCACATCAGATTTTGTGGCTTCAGAAGACGGGACGGCGAGGAGCACGTCATTTTAAACCAGAATAAATAAAAGTCTTTCACTTCTGTAGAGGCTGTAAAAATTTTCTGTATAAAAATAGAATTTTTACAAATAAAATTTACAGGCCTGTGGCTTCTGTACTCTGATATAGTTTCATCTTTCAGTAAACGTCAAGTATTCGCAGTTGTACCCGCCAGCCCACCCGCGCCGGACACGTAGAATATGTTTTATTATTAGATCCTCTTCTTATTATTTGAGTCTATATTTTAGTTTAATTCTCTAATAAAATGCTCTGTTCAAAATAAAACTAAAACCTGTCTGACAGAAACAGAAAGTAGCCAGCGTAAATGCTGTGATGTTTTCATGGCAGGTGTGTGTGTGTGTGTATGTATGTGTGTGTGTGTGTGTGTGTGTGTGTGGAGAGTCTCTTTTGGCAGTCGTCGCCGTTCTCTACGGTGAGGCCACATTGGGTTTTTTGACCCTTTTCTCTCTGGTGCCGGTGGGCCGAGGGGGTCGGAGGAGCAGCGGAGGCCGGTAGCCAACACCAGAGGTCAAAGGGCAAAGTCGAAACGTGCATATTGGTACTTTTTTTTTTTTTTTTAAACGTTTTTCGGGGCCGGGCCCCGGCCCTACGCGTTCTCGCGAGATTCACAACGAGAAACGAATCGTAGTTTGGAGAACTTCGGCTGTTGTTGTCGTCATCATCAGAAAAGCAAATATAGGCATCGTATAAATATTCAAATAATAATAATAAAAAAAAAAAAAAAAAAACGAAACGAAATTAAATACGTTTCTTTTGTGTACACAACAAATTCAGAATGAACAGAAAATTAAAACAATAGCTTGTCATCCATCGCAGGTCATACAAAAGAATGGCAAGAATGGAAGCGTTCATGTGAATAGAAACCAAATAATAATAATAATAATAATAATAATAATAATAATACTGGAATCAAAAAAGCGTAAAAAGAACGGTTTTGGGGAAAGTGACTCCCTCTGCAGGTGTAAGGGTGAAACTCTCCCCTCAGCGTCCCCACCCCCCCTTCATCCCCTCCCTCCCCTCCCTCCCCGGGGCAGTTGCCATGGCAGCAGTGGGGACTTACCCTAGCAGTGTAGGGACAGAGAGGAGTGGCCCTAACGCTAAAAATCAGTAGGGCTTGCTGTCGTTCTTGGAGCGCTTCAGCTGCACCTTCAGGCGCTTCATGCCGATCTGAAAGCCGTTCATGGCCTGGATGGCAGCCTGTGCCGACACCGGATTGTCGTAACTGACGAAACCTAAAGGGGAGAGAGGGATGGAACGAGGTAAAGATCCGAAATCTACACACACACACACACTACACCTCTGCTCCGATCTGGCTCCCTGTAGCTGCTCGTATCAGATGCTTGCTTA
>JAUZST010000198.1:16381-29301 GCA_034779995.1 Parotocinclus haroldoi | reverse complement strand
TTGTATTACTGTAAAGCTGCTTTGAGACAATGTTACATTGTAAAAAGTGCTATATAAATAAAATTGAATTGAATTGAATTGAATCTCCAGTAAAGAAACTGTTCTAAAACACAAATAATCAATTTGTATTTTATTGAATAAAATAAGTATTTAATCACCCGCACCAAGAATTCTGGTTCTCAGAAGAACCAGAAAACCTGTTAGTTTTTCTATAAGAAACCCTCCTATTCTGCACTCATTAGCTGTATTAAATGCACCTGTTTGAATTTGTTGCCTGCATAAAAGATACCTGTCCACACACTCAGTCAATCATACTCCAACCTCTCCACCATGTCCAAGACCAAAGAGCTGTCTAATGACACAAGGGACAAAATTCTAGAGTTGCACAAGGCTGGGATGGGCTTAAGCACAATAGGCAAGCAGCTTGGTGAGAAGGGAACAACTATTACTAATACTAATTATTAGAAAATGGAAGAAACACAAGATGACTTAATTTTCCTCGGTTTTTCAAACCTCATCTCATGTGGTAAGGATGATTCTGAGAAAGGCCAGGAATCAGACAAGAAAGGAGGAGATGGTCAGTGATTTCTAAATGTGCTTATGAGCATCACATCATTCCACCCTGCACCTGAGGCTACCATCCCAAACTCCACGGCGTAGTCAGTGACCGACTGGGAGTTCTGTTGCATGTTGAGGAGATGGTAGGTGAGGTTGCCTGGGACCTCTGAATAGTCAAAGACTAAGAAACTTAACATAGGTGCAGTGGTTGGACAACTTACCAAGTCGTGCGGCCTATGCCCATGCTAGTCCCCTTCCCCGTAACAAGCCTACCATATAGGCAGTTTTGCTCATACCCGAGGCAATTGTGAGCAGCTGCTGGGAGAAGACCAGCTTACACTGATACAAGAACCCCTGGAATAACCCAACTCAGCATGGTAGGGCTCAGAAGTGATCCATACCTCACAGGTCGAGCGTGGGGATTTGCATATTGGTTAGAATAAGGGTTGGACTTCCCTGGAAATAACTAGTGATAGAGTGGCTTAGTCAGTCTTCAAACCTGAACCCAATAGAAAATATTTGAAAGGAGCTGAAACTCAATGTTCCACCATGACAGCCCTGAGTGTTCTGTATGGCGGAGTGGGCCAAAATTCCTGCTGCAGTGTGTGCACACTTGGACAACTTGGTCACAGAAAATGACTGACCTCTGACATTGCAAACGAGGATTTCTGAAACAAATATTAAGCTCTGTTTTTCTATTCTATCAAATACTTACTTCATGCAATAAAATACTACTTAATTTATTTTTAATTGATTTTCTGGATTTTTTAGATTCTGTCTCTCACAGTTGAAATGTACCTACAATAAATATTGTAGACCTCTCCATTCTTTGTAGGTGGAAAAACCTGCAGTGTATTAAATACTTATATTCCCTACTGTATAAGAATTTAATTTCTTCTCCTGTGGTATATACCAATTTCATTCTGTTTCAGCTGATGGAAATTGATTTTGCCCATTACTTTCCTCCACCATATCCTCTGAACCCTCTTAAATCAATTTACACTGGCTTTCACAAATGTCACAATATTTTCTGGTCTATTACTTATTTATTACTAAGTCATAGCATAAAACTCAAAACCTTTAAAAATGACATTAGATAATCATTGATCAGTCCCAGTGTTCTTTAATATATTAAAAAGAATTATACTTAGTTATCACACAACTGTAATAAGTATCTTTTATGATCAATGAGAGTAGTAAATGATAATATATTTGTAGTATATGTTATAGTATATTTTACCATGTATTGTGACAATTGAAAATAGAAAATTGTGAAAATATCTCTTTTACAACCCAAATGAAAAAAAAGTTGGAAATGTAACTTTCTGGAAAGTGTAACAGACCTGAGATTCAAGTATGGATGTTGATTAACAAATTACATTAATTTGGCCAGACAAAACATAAAATAGCTTTGGTTCACGCTGTTTGCAATGAAATAAAAGACCAAATGTAAGAAAGACATCGCAAGATTGTCTGAAAGAAACCTATTTGGTGGATTTCCTTTAATTAAAAGGAAGTCACTGCAGTGTTCTTCAGTCATTTCTACCGTTTGTGTTTGCCACCAGTAGATGGCATTATCAGTTCAAAACCAGAACACGCTTGAATTCAAACCATGGGGCATGTGTAGTGCAGAGAATTACATTCAGTAAGATGTGTATTCTGTGTATTTCTTTATGTGTTTATAATAAATTGATCGACCACATTCTATCCAGAATATCACCACCGTTTTTCCACACTTGCAAAATTGCAAATAAAGCATGCAAAAACATAGCAAGTCAACTTACTAAATCTAAAGAAATGCTGGTTTAAAAGTGTTAACTACTGTATAAAGCAAGTACTCTTTCTGGGGAGCGGCAATCTCAGTGCTTTTTCTGGCCAGGGCAAGAGTGTACAGGGTCGTAGCAGACTGGCAACCTGTCAATGTATCCAATATGTCTGCTATAAAAGTAAAAGTTCAATGTGAAACCTGAGGCAAACCTGAAAAGGAGCAATACATCAATCAAAAATGTACATATTTGCCTTAACCTGGAATTTAACATGTAATCAGGTATTTTGTCACAGTGTTAACATGTATGTGTTACGGGATAGAGCAAGGACCCAAGGATGCGGGAGACGGGGAACGAACGACATTTAATAATAAGGGAGATAACAGAAAAGATGGGGCAAAAGGCTCCCCTAGGTACAGAAAGAAAAGAGGGAAAATTACAGCTGGAGAGTGTCCCAATGGGGAAACACCCACAGCTGGTAGATACGCGAAACGGCCGCGATGCGTGCCGAAACGCGAGAGGGCGAGCGTGAGCAACAGGCGCGAGAAAGAAGCTGCTTCAGGGCACATCCCAAATCGGGCGACACGGAGTGCCTCCGAGGTGCCAGGGGGCGAGCGTGAGCAGCAGCAAGCGCAAGAAAGAGGCTGCTTCGGGGCACGTCCCAAATCAGGCGATGCAGAGTGCCTCCAAAGCGCCAGGGGGGCCAGCATCTTGGAACTCCCATATTGGTGTGGGGCGTGGGGTGTGGGGCGTCAGCTGTCTGCTGTCCAGCTGTTCATGCTGGCTGGGCGGAATATAGAACAAACTCGAGGGTCTTGGTGTCCCTGGGGTTAGCGGTGAGTTGGGAGGAGTGTCCCCACTGCAGTACCTGGTCATGCAACCTGACCCGCGTAACGCCCTAGTAATTCCTCAGGACAGGCAGGCCAGGGTTTGGGCCCCGAAGCGACTGAAATCCCAGCCGGATCATGATACTACGGGGGAACTCAGGATAAGTCCTCTGGGGGTTTGCTGGTGGGACTAAACGAAAGAGCCTGTCCCCTGAGCAGGCATGCAGAGGACCATTCGATGGACGGGCTGTGAATCTTGAGCCAAGGCTGGCCCAGGACCACTTGCATCTGAGGTGCCTCGGTGATCAAGAATGTGAGCTGCTCCTGGTGTTTACCCAGGGTGAGGGTAAGGGAGCGGGTCTGATGAGTTATGGGACCCCTTTGACACTGACGGCCGTTGACCCCACAGATGGGTACGGGGTTCCGAAAGGCGCTCAAGGGGGAGCTCGAGGCAACGAGCCAATCCCCTACTGAGAAAGTTGGACGATGACCCTGAGTACAGACCTGTAGTGTGACTGACCTCTCCTGACAGACTAGGGACACCTCTACAAAGAGGTCATGTGCAGGGATGCCATGGGCGCGTGACACCGGGGCCCCATCCCAGTGGCACACCTTTAGTTTGACAACCCTTTTTGGGGGTCCTCACGGAACCTTTGCCGCCTAGCTCTATTGGCTCAGGGAAGGAGACCGCTCAGGGATGGGACCAGGGCAAGACCAAGGGAAGCCGCTGACGGACACGGTTGTTGAGTGACACCACTAGCTGGTAAAAGGAGAGAGCCTCATTGAGACCCCAAAGGAAAAGAATGGTGATGGGAGATGGAAGGAGATGGAAGGCAGATCCTCCCTAGGAGTGGAGAAAAAACTCCCTCAAGGCAGTGGAAAAGGCCTATTCGGAGATGCAATCGGGCCCCTTCTGTTCCCAAACAGCGGTGGCCCATTCCAGGGCCTACCCCAAAAGAAAGGAAACCATATAAGCCACCTTAGAGCGCTCAGACACGAAGCACAAGGGTTGCAGCTCAAAAATGAGTGCGGATTGTAGCAGGAACCTTCGACACTTGCTGGGATCACCAGAAAAGCGCTCGAGCGGTGGCAATGGGGTCTCCACCGGGGTGCTGGGAATGGGGCGGGGGCGCTGCAAGAGGCACCAGTCATGGTAGCTTGGACGAGGCGCACAGTGAGCCTCTTTATGGCCACCTCATGGCACCCAGTGGCTTCACCCTGAAGACTTATAGCCTCAGGTATGTCGTGGGGACCCACTGGGTCCATTGTTGGCCACGTCGTTCTGTTACGGGATAGAGTGAGGACCCAAGGATGCAGGAGACGGGGAACGAACAATGTTTAATAATAAGGAAGATAACAGAAAAGGTGGAGCAAAGGTCTCCCCCAAATGGAGTCTCCTAAACAGAGTGGTACAGCCGAATGGAGTAAACTTAGGGAGTGAACCGACGGGAGGCAAAGTCTCGGGAAACCCTGAACAACTGGTTACCTCAGGGGTTTCCCCCTTACCCATCCATCGGCTCTAAATGCCCCGAAATGTCACCATCTTTCTGTAAATGATCGCTGGTGTTTTAATAATGCGAAGAGTGAGCGAAAGACCGAATGTTTCGCTCATGTTTAAATAACAGGAGGCCCAGGTGTTGGTCAATCTAAAGGGGAATATAAGCAGCGACACCGATCGCTCTGTAACAGCAACCGGGGACGACCAGGAGCATGAGGTAGGCCTCCTAACAGTATGCTTATATACTTAGTAAAAACCTAAAGCTATGTTAAACAGTATACTGTTGTAAGCTGTTACTAGTGCTTTCATGCTTTTCTAACATCAAAAACTACTAGAGAATATACAGTATTATACTTGATAATACACAATAAATATTCAACAAGGATGAACTGAAGAAAAAGACATGAATAAGGTATATTGTTGTTCATTCGAAACTGTACTTTCATTAGAAAGTACAAAGAGCATCTAAGTCATGAACTGAAAGAATTATAAAAAAAAATTTAAGTTTACTAAAGAACGTTATAGCATTATTATTTAAATTTGTGTGATTATTAACAAACACACCTTGAAATTATCCATGCCCAGTAAGACCTACATCTTCAGATTAAATCTTCACATGTAAGTAATATAGATTCAAAGTACGCACAAGCACACACCTCCTCACTTCCTTCTAATTCCACATGAAAATTAGAATATTTGCCAACACAAGAACGCAAAAGGAAGAAACAAAGAAGCAAGAGCTTACAAAATACCACCTGGCAGAAACAGGGAGGATAACTCAGAGTGTACTGCACAAAAAATCACTGGGCTGACAAAAAATGGGGCACAGTGAACAGGGCTTGAGACCCTTGTGAGACTCTTAATGAACAAAACGCTTAACACTGAGCATGAAGACTATATTAAGTCTGTGACTCATGTTGCCCCAGTGTTTCATGTTTAATGCTACCATTAACATATTTATAATTAGCCAGTGTTTTGACTTGTGTCCAATTTTCAGTCCAATACTAGCATAGATTCACTTTCACATTCAGTATGTTTCTTCTAAAAATATCTAGAATACTGGCTCATCTGTCCACAATGCATGTTCACACTGTGTGATGGTCCATCCCAGATATGCACACTCAAGCACTCCTTTACAGTGTATAAATATGTTTTGGAGATGTTACGAGATGTGGTGGTTTTTGGAAGGACCCAAGGATGCGTGATGGACGTGTCCCACGATGTATAATAATAATGGGGAAATAATATAGAAAAAACAAAAGGGGATTAAGAGTGGAGCGTAAGGCTCCTAAACACAAAAAACCCAAAAGGATAAAAGGGCTTGCCACTTTGTTGCGTCCCGACTGGGTGCAACGTGCGAACCTATCGCGAGGGGGCACCAACGCGCCAAAGAGGCGTAGAGCGTGTCGTGGAGAGAGCACGAGCGCTGATTCAGGACCTCTTCGAATGCAAGAGAGCTCTATAGAGTGCATGCAGAAGGGTGACGCAACACCCGGCTGGGGTGCAGACGTCAAAGCGCCAGAGGACGAGCGTGAGCTCGGGCGCACATGTAGCGCTGACGCGAATAAATCACAGAAGACACCGAGGCGTCGAAAAGACGAGCATATGAACTCGAATGCATATATAGCGCGGGCGCGAATAAATCGCTGAAGATTCTGAAGCGTCAGAAAGTGATCATGAGCTCGGGTCGCAGGTAGCACAAACACGAGTAGATCGCGGAAGGCACCGAAGCTCCAGAGGGCGAGCGTGAGCTCGGATGCACGTAAAGCGCGAGTAAGCCGAGCCGGGGCGTGTCCCATTCAGGGCGTGCAGTCGACTGGAGTGAAACTCAGTAGATGCCGAGAACGGGAGAGCATGATCTCAGGCGTGCGAGGAGCACACAGGTACAGGACGGGAAACCCTCATAGTGCCCCTAAAATACTAAATACCTATCCCTAAAGGTTCGGCGTGAGCGCACCGGTGGTCAATCACTGAACCGATAGCTCTGTAATGGTGACCGGCGAAGATAGGAACCCTAACTGTATTGTATGTTTAAATTGTTAACCTTTACACTAGCACTTTACAATAACATGGTTTTGTTTCTTATGTAATAAATATATTAGTGTTATTGATACTGTTTCGATTTAGCCTATGTCAAGACTTAACATAAGGCAAAGTGTTGCTTTTAAGGCAAAAAGAAAACAACATTAGTATTGTATAGAAATATAAACATATAAATTACTTACTGTATGTATTTATGTATTATATAAATAAGGCAGAGTCACTTTTTTTATTTCCTTCATTACGTATTAAGTATTATGATTTGAGACAAGAATGTTTAAAAAATCATTTAACGTAAACGCAAGTGTTTTAATGAAAACTAGGCACTGTTAACAGAAACTACAGAAAAGGATAACATAAAACACCACCGATACGCGGTTGCAACACGGGCAACAAAAAACGAGGGTAGCATCAAGACAAAGATTAAGATGGCTTATAATTAAAAAAAGAAAACTTATTACCACGTTGCTGTGGTTATGTCACAGTAAAACTGAGTGGTGAAATAGATCAGACATTACAGTGTGATTGTGTAAAGGTGTCATGGTAAATGACAATGCCTCCTAAGTTCAATAAGACCCTGATAGGACAACCTCCTAAAATTACTCCATATTGTTCTGAGAGGGGAAGCAATGCAGCTATAATTCTGATCAAACCTGCAATAGAAAAATCTAGGAATTTTTGGTGCTCCTTTATGAACGTTGGGGTGGGCCAGTCTAATTCTGCCACTATCTTTTAGTTGTCTGTAACAATACCCCTAGAAATAATGATGTAAAAAAATTGACAGAAGAGAGCTGAATTTAACATTTTTCATTGTTGACATATAATTGATTCCTGCTGAGGATGTAAGTTCCTACTGTGACTCTGTACTGGACTGAAAAATGCCTATATGCCTAATATTTAAAATCTATTTTTACTGTTATTATTATGTATTATTGTATCTTTAAATATGTTCTCTCTGTCAATATTCATTTAGCATATTAATTAGATACCTTTAATTCTTACATATGGCATCTAGAATGCCCATGGACCTTTTTGAGTCCTGGTCCTCCCAAGGTTTCTTCCATATATAGGAAGTTTCTCCTTTCCACTATCACACTAGTCGTGCTCAAACTGGGATTGGCCTTCTGCTATACTATTCAGTATTCAGTGTAACATTTAGTGACTTTTATATGTAAGAGAATCACAGGAAATCAGCAGTTATAGAGATATATACCATAGGCAAATCACTGAGATCACATCTTTTCTATTCTGACAGATGATGTGAACATTACTTAAAGATGCCATCGGTGTCTGCATGATGTTATGCATTGTACTGCTCCCACATGATTGGCTGATTAGATGATTGCTTGAATCTGAGATGTAAATGTGTTGATAATAAAGTCCGCAGGTATTGTCTACATTAATATTTTAAAGAATGAATGCATATGACTGCTTTCTTCTCTTGTGGTTCTAGGCAGCTTAAGCTGAGATCTTGCAAAGCATGAATCAAAACGATGTGCGCTCTACTGTAGACTACTCAAATACTGTAAGCTATTGGGCTACACATAGAAAAATCTTATCTAATAAATACATTCTATAATTATTAGCGACAATAGCACTAGACATTGATATGTGCACGTCTTAATACAGTGTTTGGTCGTGCTTCTTGTAAACACTATATAAACACCGTAGTTTTACATTTCTATACCAAGAACAATACTATCTAGGTTGTACAATTGAGTCCGGGTTGCCAGATCGGGAAATTACTGCCTAATATAGATTTAGAACCCGTTTCTTATTCAGAGGAAATTGCAACACAACGGCATTATGTGTACTAATGTGCAAAACATGTTTAGCATCCGATTGTGATAAAAATAGCTCAAGCAGTTAGGAAACCCACACAATCTGGCAACACCTGTGGACCCCTCCTGAGTGCTCGTGCTCATCACTTTCTATTTTCGTCCCAGTGGCGTCGTTTTTGCTTTTACAACGCTTTTTCCATCGCCAGTGGGAATAACACGGATCATACAGCTCTTTATCTCTCACTGCTTTGAGCTTGGCTTTCCTCTCAGCCGGGCAGCTCCATAAAACGGCCTTGAGCGTGTCGGAGCAGGCCGTCCATCCTTGAAGAAGCATCAGTGATCTAAAGAGGGAAAATGATAGAAAAAGGGGGAGGGGCACGAATCAGGAGATTACGGATTGATACAAATAGGAGCTCGCGCCAACCCCAGCCGGAGCGGAATTAATGCGCTGCTATTTTTAGCGCTACCGTGTTTCCAGGGGAAACCTAATGACGCAATGACGTCAATGCGGGTCAGCGACAGAGCGGAGGAATTGAGTGCGGCCGTTAGGATTTTTTTTTCGCCCCGAAAAAACACAGGAGATAGACAGTGAAATGTTGTTTAAAATGTATCCATATTTAAAATGTCAAAAAGTTAGCAATTTCGCGTGCGCAAACGAAATCTACTGGAGAAACGCGAGAGACGGGCTCACACAAGTGCACGGGAATTATCCTTAGAGCACGATTGCGAAATTCATGTGTGCGCTAGGTTCCTCGGTGTGTTCTTCACGGGGTAAGAGTAAACTATGCACACTGCTTTTTTCTTTCTCTTTCCTTTTTGAAATATTTACTTTACTTGAGATGATACGAGTGCTTTGTGCTCCCTTTGAGCTTTCTCACTGTCTCAGAACCGCTGAGTTGTTAAGAGGTGACGGCGAGTGACGGGCCGTCTTTTCGAGGTGTTTTACAGGCATAATAACCGTTTCAGTTCGCGAGAGAAAGAGAAGGAAGATGATTTTCGGCGCATATTCACGAGGCGGCCATGTGAGTAACGGTTTTAAAGCCTCTACGGACAAGTTATTGCGCAAACGGGTCGTGCGGAATATTTAAAATAATGAAAAATGCGAGTGTGCTTGTCGATACAGACATCATTTAGCATTCTTGGTTCGTGCTTTCGCCACATTAGCAGCATTCGTTTCCAAATTTTGAATAGGTTACTTACTATTTGTCAAATACTGACTCGTGACTGAATTCGTGGCTCTAACTTCTTGGTGGTGAACAGGCTCAATGCGCAAACCCCTAATGACATTATTCGATATGATCAATTGTACCCCCATAAGTTTCTTTTGAATAGCTTGTGTTTCTCTTGACAAGACGATGGTTAAAGTCTTGAAATGATAACGCATATCAGTGGCAATGCACCATATAACGTCGATAACAGCAGACACTCCTCGAAAAAATACAAAAGCGTCAGCAACAAGTACCATAAGAGTTTTGTTAAACGTGCAAATCCTGTATCACACACCCAGAGAGAGAGAGAGAGAGAGAGAGAGAGAGAGAGAGAGAGAGAGAGAGAGTGAGAGAGAGACAGAGCGAGAGAGAGAGAGAGAGAGAGAGAGATACTGAGAGAGAGAGAGAGAGAGAGAGAGGAGGGAGTGAGAGAGAGACACAAAGAGAGAGAGAGAGAGAGAGAGAGAGAGAGAGAGAGAGATTGAAACTAAGGAAACTGTTGGGTGAATGCAAAAACAACCAGGAAACAACCATAAGAAAACGAGGGGTGGAAATATCTTGCCGTCACATTCCAGCATTCAGAATCAGTTCGGGTGTTGTCGTTCAAACCCAGTGACTGTCTGTGGCACAGGGCGTTCACCATGCCGGGCCTTATTTAAAACCCACAGGTGTGATTGTGACATGTTAAGGCTACTGGATTACAAGAATGGTCACGACTTTTGAGTCTTCTCTTATCCATGTCTAGCTTGTCAAATGAGCTGCCCAGTGTCTTTGTTCTAGACCTCGGGTTTTATTTTGTTTCCACACCACTTACAACACAACGGAAGCCAGAAACCCATCAGCACCACGGACAGTTCCTAAATCAACACCGACTGAGTCTGTGCGTGTGTGCACACTATCACAAAGACCAGCTCAAATGGATATTTATGAAAGGAAAAAAATGTAGGTAAAACGTACATACACAAAATATAATTAAATATCTTCGGTTATGTTCAAATATAGATTTTTTTCAATGGGAAATGGAGCCTGATCAAATTTGATATGACAAAAGCCTAAAAAGAGGGTTTGTGCTCAAAGTGTGCACAGAGAGGGGAGAGGAAGGCGTACTGGGGGGAGGGGGGGGCAGTTTTTTTACACATATGACGCATTTAGTGAGGTAAGCTTAACAGATGTCTGCGTCTATGAGTTGGCCTGCTAGTAGGCTGGTCTAGTCCAATGGATTTAGCAATGCTTATTTCATCTACAGGCACGTGTTGTAGTGTGCAGTTGTACTCTCTTCAAATGTTGATTCAAAATTCTGTCATTTTGTAGGATGTAGCGAACCTAAGTTTAACAGAGACTTGTGGTGCAGTAGACATGGCTATACGCAGTATACCCATAAGAAGACCATTATGATTTGAGTATACTCACTGAAATATACACAATGGCCATATACTACTGACCATATGATGTGTACTGGCCAGCTGTATATGCTATGTAATTGGGAGTATGGGTAATTGACATGGTGTGAAGTTAAATGTTAGATATAGTAAACACCCTAATTTTGACTAGACTTCATGAGTGAAAAAACCAACAGGTCTGAGCCGTCTTATATTCTAGATAGACTGCAATACTCCTACAATTTACCTGCCCATTACATGCTCAAACACAATCTTGATCTTTCACATACTGTCTGTATACTTCACATAAATATTCATTTGTAAATGTTAATCTGAATTTGTTTCCCATCCTTTGATTTATGCTTTATGGATGCTTTATTTATGTCTTATGCCCTATGTATAGTTGGTCAAACGGCCTGCACCCAGCATCCTCTCAACCCTCAACCAGATCACATGAATATTATTGAATTAGCATTCATTCATTAATTCACTTTCTAATCAATTTATTACTTAACAAGGTAATGCCGATGTCTAGCCAGCCTTTCACACTCAAATACTCAATCACACACTGGGGCTACTTTAGTGTAACCTAACCTAACATACATGCATTTGGACTGTGGGTTGAAACTGGAGTAACTGAAGTAAACCCACATGGACACAGGGAGGACATGCAGACTCTACACAGAAAGGACCCAGACTGCTCCACCTGGGAACAAACCCAGGGACCTTCACTCTGTGAGGCAATGGTGGTACCCACTGAGCCACCGCCTTATTATTGAATTAAAGAATTGCAACGTTTTCTATGTTTTAGATTTAGTCATTTACACTACAATTTACAATTATGCTCAGAATGACAAAATGTATCTAAGCATATGCTAAATATGACACAGTATATGCCAACAAGAATTAAACCATTCTTTGTCCTGGTCAGGTTTGCAGTAGCTCCAGCACTTGTCTTAGGGTGCAGGAATAAGCCATTGCAAAATGGAGCATATTATCATTTAAAAAATTGCTGTTTTTCTCAATAATGTTTCTATCTCTCTCTCTCTCTCTCTCTCTCTCTCTCCCTCTCTCCCTCTCTCCCTCTCTCTTTTTTGCTCTCTCTGTTGTCCCCTTAATCTCTTTCCAGATGGATGATATCAAAGTGTTTTACTGCCCTTTTTGGATCTTTTTGCGGTCTGGGCTTGCTGTTCCTTGAACCAGTAGCCAGGAAGCCCTTACCCCAAAAAGTATTTGCAGAGGGCCTTAACAACAATCAGGCAACCAAATGTTTACTCAATGTTTAGGTTCCTAAAAATTAAGACACGGAATATACAATTTTACTCGCACAAACAGTTTTTTTAAGTCCTTTGCTTGGTTTGCACATATTCTTTATTTTTTAAAAGGCATAAGGTTCAAAGGTTGTATGACCGCTTTGACTGCTTTGATTCTCTACTAGTGGATTTAACTACTTAAAGGGTTAAAATGTTTTAAAGGTGATATTGCATTGTCTGTTTTGAAAATTAGCATTTCTTCAAGTGGACTAATCCCTCTTGATTGTACAGTTTATGTATGTTCACATTCCATCATTCCATGATGTGCATTTAGATTTTTCATGCAACATTGCGTGTATACACGCTGCTCAAAAAATAAAGGGAACACTTAAACAACACAATGTAACTCCAAGTAAATCAAACATCTGTGAAATCAAACTGTCCACTTAGGAAGCAACACTGACTGACAATCAATTTCACATGCCCCTGTGCAAATGGAATAGACAACAGGTGGAAATTATTGGCAAGACACTCTCAATAAAGGAGTGGTTCTGCAGGTGGGGACCACAGACCACTTCTCAGTACCTATGCTTTCTGGCTGATGTTTTGG
>JAUZST010000198.1:0-16281 GCA_034779995.1 Parotocinclus haroldoi | reverse complement strand
AATGCATCCCCTTTGCGCTCGGGGAACGATGAAGCCTGAAATAAGCGCCGCTGTCGGCTTCCTGTCAAGATTTCTGCGGGTAAAAGGCCATGTGAACGATCGACAGTTGCAGACCTTCAGTCAGACTCTCCAGGACATGATGGCAGGTGAGAAAGAAATCTTGGGTCGTCGATTAAAAAGCGGTCATGTTGTCCGTATGTGAAAGCGCGTGCCCGTGTTTTGTTTGTCAGAGACAATCGGGGCCTTTGTGTTCACTGTGAGCCACATAGACGGAAACGCGCGCGCGCTAAACCAACCCAACGGCTACAACCTTTTCAAATACATTAATAGCGTGTACACGTTTATTCTAAAACCCCGTATGTTCGTATAGGTCGATTAACAAGGTTAGCACGCGATAGAAGAAGTACTGTTATTGTTTATTTATTCTGTTATGCTGTTAATACCTCTCACTGAGAATTGCGTAATCTTGGATTATAATAAAGTCCATCAGTTTGTCTTTTGATCACTTCGTAGGTTTATTCCTTAAGACCATACGTTATTACGTTCTTAAGAGGCGCATATTAACATTGACACGTCGGTACAGAACACGGAGTCATTTAGCTTTCGTGTTTTTGCCACCTAATTAATATACCCGTACCACTGTAATAACAGTGTAACTGATACACACGCGAAATTGCTTATTTTTTATTGAGAAAAAACTGTCTGTCCGCTCGAACCGAAAATATGCTAAAAAAAAAAACCATAACCCTTTTTATCTGCCTGTTGTGTTTGGATGCTGGTGTGCTGGTCAAAAACAGGACTCACTAGGTTGGTTTTTGTTAGTTAGTACGGACCTAGTGGTTTATCTGGAGAACTTCCAAAACACAACATATGCTGGTCTTTGTTGTTTTTGCAGGGTTGTCTAGGCCTACATTATACTTTAAAGTTCAGAGAATACATAGATTTCTCACACTGAGCTCACTGGTCCTGTTTCTTTTTAGATCCGTCATACAAATCTGGTTTTGAGACAGTAAATTTGTTTTCATTGACCTGTTTCATTGTTCTTTGGACCTACATAAAACAATCCGATGATACTATGTTCTAAACGAATCAAAAGGCTTTTTTAAACCAACAGTAAGTCTGTGTACGTAGGTAGAAGGGTTTCAGTTCGTATTTCCTCCATTTTTGTAATTAGGCTGCAGGCAAGACTGACTGTGTTTGTAAACAGCTGTTCTTGTGGCGTTCTCACACAAAATGGCTGCAGCTGGGGGAGGTGAGCCACGACTGGCAAGTTTCAGTTGAGGAGGAAGGTGGCGATAAAAACTGATGCAGATTACTGGAATTTGTAGGGCTTGCTTTCCGTTCATTCTGTGCTCAGTTTGTCTTTTAGTGAGCAGAGACTAACATGGCAACATAAACTCTACAAACATGAACACAAAATTAATGATTTATACAAGACCCAAAGGTTACATTAAATTGGGCCTGTTTACAGGCTCGTTGCCAAGTGCATGGAAAAGCTGTATTCGCATAATGCTTGTCGTTGACCTCGTTTTATATATATATATGACTGATTTGGGTCAGCTGAACCTAAGCCACGGTGAAGATGTGTGAATGGTTATAAGAGCGGTCCATGTTGCTCTTAAATTACCATTGTATCCGTTGACCCAATAATTTAGGACATTTGTTCATTGTAAAAGAAAATGGAGTCCTTCCTATGTTACATAAGCTGTACTGTATATTACAAACATGCCTTTGAGCACATTGTAGACATTTATCATACGTGTCACCTGTGGTGTCTGGTCTATAAAATATCTTTCTAAAGCTGGCTTGCACATCCTATTACCTGTTTCTCTTCCAATGACCTGGTACAGTCATAAATAAAGGGTTTAACTGTGAGGTCCAATCTTTCTAAAGTGATTCAGATAAACTAAATCTTTGTGAGGTTGCCTGAAAGGCAGACACATGCTTTTCACTGTTTCTGCTGCACTACACAATGCCATTAAACGCAGTGTGCCACGCGGAGACCAGGGCAAGACACCAAAGGACGAAATACAATAAAGCTACTTAACATCTTTGCATGTGGCATGAGAGAACATTGTTCTCTACTGTGTATGATTTGAAAGTTAAACAGCATTAGCTTCCTGGCCTGTTTTGTTAGGGATCTGGCTAAACTGGGACAATTTTTCTTTAAGACTAAAGCCCCTCCCCTACAGCTGCTCTGCCAGGGCATGAGGCTTTTGCTCTTGTTGTTCAGAACCATCAGTTTAGGACTTTGTGACTCATCGGCCGAAAGGGGATTGTGCAATCTAATGGCCCTGTCCCTTTCGGTCACGTAGCTCTTGTGGGGGAGGTGATTTTTCGCTTTTTTTTTTAAACAAATGGCTTTCCTTTTCACCCAGAAATGCAGACTCTTTTTTGACTTCAATGTAAAAGTAGTGTGGACAAATACAGTACATATAAACGTTTAATAACATGTTAATAATACAGATTCACAACACTAGTGCCGAATATAGTAAAAAGTTTTTACTCTAGAATTTCACATTTTCATAACAGATCTACTAAAAGTAGACTACCTGGCTAAAATATTTCTTTTTCATGAGCAGGTAAGATTGCTTAACATACTTTAGGCTTACAGAGGTGATTGTTTTGTTAAACATAAACAACAAGGTACAAAGACAACTCTCAGACAATAACGTCGCTCACAAACTCCATGAATGCAGTTTCATATAATGTAGTAGAGTTACACTAAAGAACAAAGCTGAGAACTAAAATAAATACAGTTCACAATGTGAACCAAGTTTATGACTCGCACTAGACAACACTGTAGAGTTGTAGCGGTATTTCTTTTTTTACTGGTGACTTACGTAAACGCTGTTGTCCTTTTGATGTACCTTATCCATTCTTTATCATATCGTTCATGTTGAAGCAGCTGTGTGACTGTAATGCACAATGTAGGCGGTTTAGCAGTTTTGTTATGTCAGCTTAAACTAATGCATGGAGAATATAATTTATTAGAAACTAAAAGCAACAATGTCTTTATTCTTTATTAATCATTTGTGGACTTAAACAGCATTAATGGTTAAGTATAACTCGGTGGTTGCACCAGGCTAATGAGTATTCCTAATATTTTTTTATTGCGTGTGTATACTATGTTAGATAACAATTATTGTTGATGTCGTTTGTTGTATGTTTTAATAATAAAATAACCACTGCTCTTATCCTTTCCACAGAGCAATATAAGCACCACTGGTTTCCCGACCGCCCATGCCGGGGCTCGGGCTACCGCTGCATCCGCATCAATCACAAGATGGACCCCCTGGTGGGTCAGGCGGGCCAGCGCATTGGCCTAAGCACTCAGCAACTCTACCTGCTGCTGCCCAGCGAGCTCACTCTCTGGGTTGACCCATTTGAAGTGAGCTACCGCATTGGTGAAGATGGCTCCATCTGCGTGCTTTATGAATCACAGCCCAACACCAGTGCAAATGCTAATACCAGCACCAACACCTCCACTGGAACCAGCAACTCTGCCTCGACAGTGCCTCCCATGCTGGACAGTCACATCAGCTGCAAGGAAGAACTGCTGGTGCTTGGACGAACCAGCCCCGCCAAACCCTACATGATGACCGTGTCTAGCTAAAGGAGCTGTGACTGGTCCGTTTGTAAGATAATACGAAATAAGGAACAAAAATCATGAAAAAAGAGAAAAAAAACAGAGGATGTGGCCTAGCGTTCAGGTGATGGAAACCACATAGGTTTATTTACACTCAGTTTTGGTTGTCTGTTCTGTTTGTGTTGGATCAACCAGAGGCTCAGACCATGGGGCAGCTATGAATACGTGATATATTGCCCCACTCCTGGAGTAGACTGGGGGCTTTTACTCTCATCTATCAATGGTGACTTTGCACTTTTGCTCACGTTTTGGTGTTTCATCTTAACCGTTACCGTTCCCTTTAAAAACAGTTTGTCTGAAGCTCAGGCATGCCAACAGCTGCACCAGTACTGAAGGGTAGCTTCCAAGAGCTTATTTAAGAGCTCTAGTTTTTCCTTTAATAATGAGGCACTATTTTCTTTTAATCTCAGCCCCTGGTGTGCTGCTGTAGTTTTGACCTCTCTTCCTGGGCTTCAATTTGACCAACCCAAAGTTTTAAAGTCTGATTTCTCTATGCTATTGGTCTGCAAGTTTTGTGTCATTCTCTTTGCCATGGCTGTCACTGTCAACACTGTGACAGGAATGCTGTCACATTCATAGCTTTTCAGCAGGGGAGGGATTCCTCTCCTTCATGGATGAATGTCATTTTGGAAAAAAAAAAATCCTTTTGATTTGTTTAAGTCCTTGTGTCACACCAAAAGAAATGTAGAGATGTAGCGCTGCTGTCCGGGTCTCTTAGACAGCTTAGAGAAGACAATGAATGCACTTTTGACATTTAGATTACATGGGATGTTCATTTTAAAATGGTCACATTCCAACATTTCAAATGTCCAAACTCGTTTCTGTTCTTTTTTTTTTCCTCTTCTTGAATCATAGTGATTCTGCTTTATCACATGAAAACATTTTCATTTCATACCATAGCCGCATGCTCCAAAAAACTTGTAGTAAAATGACCATGAGCTGATATTGATGCAGTTTGAGGTGATTTTATCACTACAATCATCTTTGGAAACTGTCTTGAGTTGACCTTGCAGGTTTAACTTTCCAGGCATTTTAAGCAGACCAAGTTGTACAAGAGTAGCTCTTTGCTTATGTGGCTATTATGGTAAAAGTGACAGGGATATAATGAGACGGTCTGGATGACCCTGCGCTGGCTGCCTTTAAATGCTCTGTATGTGTGCGTGAGTGTGTGTGTGCTGGAGAAATAAGAATCATCATTTTTTGAGAATTGCACCCAGCCTACCCTGAACTGGTTAGGCTAGTCAGTTCCTGTGCCTCTTGTGAAGGAAAACGGGCACTTTTTCCCCTAGTTTTCCTCATATTACACACCGAAGCACAGGGCTCATTCCATGCAAATCTCTGATCACAGTGCCCACTTACAGCAGATGGACAGAGAAGGCGCCAATTGGGGTCAGCAGTTACAGCAAGTACCAGAGTGCACAGCAACACATATCATATCCCTCCTCAGGCAGACTTGGGGAGGGGGGGTCACACACCAGACAAGGGCAGCTACAATCCCCTCCCCTGACACCCCCCTTCTCCTCTAACACCACACACTTACTGAATACCAGCCAGCAGTTACACTTTTGAGTGCACTCCAGACACACTGAGCCTTATCTGAATGAGAGGAGGGTGAAAGAGAACAGTGTTAACGACACTGTCCAGCTCCTGGCCATGGTGCTGCCTATGGATCCATGTTAAAACTGTTTACAAGAGATTAGATATGCACTGGTGGGACAGTCTGGGGCAGGCTGTGTCTGTGTGTGTATGTATATGTTAATGGATCCTGGCCTTGGCTCTTAAGTTGCTGAGGCAGTGTGCTGATGATCAGTCCTCTGTGTGCTTGTGATCCTAAACCATCATAGGTAATAAAGCCAGCTCAATGGTGCACTGCCCTCTTTTCTGTCTCTCATCCTTTCTCTGCTCTCCATTAGTCGTTTCTACTTTGTTGAACAACAGCACACAGCTAAGTCATTAATTCTTCTCTTTAAGCATGGGCTGATGCAATTTCACATAGCATGTTAGTGAAGACAACATTGTATTACTCCATTAAGGTAAATAACCCATTCAGCCGGATGTTGCTTCGCTGCTGCGCTTTTAAATAAGTCAGACAGCAGGTTTCCCAACTCTCCAGTGGGTTTTCTGTGTTGAGTATCAGCCAAAATCTGGTGATCTTAAACCAATTCGAATGGATGAATCGAACATTATAAACCTCTGAGTGGATTGACTACTTCCCTTCTCCACATGAGCCCGTTTGAGTTCCAATAAAGGCTTCATTGACGTTGTGAATGCGTGATATCTAAATATTTGGGGGTGAACAGCACATGAAATGCACTGACATGTTACACATTGAAGCTATGTGATATAGAGATGTGAAAAGTCTCGACTGGAATGTATTGCCAAACTCAGGCCTCAGACATTCAGACCCTTTTGGGGAAGTGCATGTTAAGATGTGAAAATAGAAGGGAATTCTCTGGATCGTGTTTCATCAGTCCTGTCAACAATGACTAAAATTATTGCCACTTTCACATTTGGGTTGTTTTGCATATTTGTAGGATGTATTGTAATTGTACAACGTATAGTAGAAATACCTACCTTACATTATACATGGAAAGTGCCAATAATTTATTTTTGGAGGTGTCTAAGTGTGTTCCTTTTTGTATTTCATAATTTGACATACTGGTATGTTGCTCTTTCATGAGTGAAGCCATTTGTGTGAAGAGTATTGGCAAGGACCAAAGTTGTTTTGGTAGAAGATAGTTTCCATTGTCTGTGCTGATCATATCCTTTGTTGTTTTTCTTTATTTCTTTTTTTTTGTTCTTAAAAACAAACAAAAATCCAGAAAAATTGAGTTACCCAAAAGCTGTCTCTATGTTGTGATCTCCAGTCAGTACATCATTTATTGTTTTTTTTTCCTGCTGTTTGGGTATGTTGTAATGAACTGCTGTAAATTTGTACAGTTCATGTAAATCGATTGTGCTGAAGTTGTATAGATTTCTATATTTTGGAAGAAAAGGTTTTTTTTCCTCTGTAATAAAATATTTCCTATCTTGGCATTGTTTTCCAGAATCTCTGGTCTCATTCTGAACCAATTAACATTCCACCTTTTGTTGTACTCGCTTTTTCTCAGAACGCATCATGAAAGCAAGGAAACTGGTCCATTCTTCTCAAGCTGCTCACAGGAAAAGGCAAGCATTAGATGTGAGAACCATGAGAGGAAATTGTAGCTGTTTTACTTTACTGAAACATTATGTTTAGTTATATACACACACTGTTCAGTACCATAACAAACCTTTTATTGTCACTTTTTTATAAAGTATGTATGTAAAAAGGGAAATCTAAAGCTGCGAAATCTTGACAACATCTCTGATATTGCTAATTTTTTGGTAGAATGTTAATGTTTTTGCCTCTTATCTGCCTCTCGTGCTTAAAGAACTTAAAAAATATAGTCCCCTCCACAATTACTGGCGTCCCTGGTACAGACAGGTACGAGTAAAAAACACTATATTTAGCTTAATCTCACACTGAAAACAAAATCAAAACTAAATGAAGTAAATCCAATTTATAACAATTATTTTCTTCTCTAGGAGTTCTTAGCATTGTATATTTATATTTTCAGTGTATATTTAACATTTTAAGTTGGTCAAATCTACTGAGATGGCTTTCAAGTTTCAGTGGGATATATATGTACACACACGTGTGTGTGTGTGTGTGTGTGTGTGTGTCGACAATGATGTGAAATTCTCTTATTCATTCTTCAATATAGGAAAGACAAGACAATATTAAATTCAAGAACGGCAATTAAAATAGCCACTTACCTAAAAATGCAAGTGTATCTACAGTTCCAATCTACTGCAAGTGTGCAGTGAACCAGCATGGAGGATTTACAGAAAAAAATCTACAATGATCACATTTCACTGGACAAAACGAGTCAAAGGCTTTTGTAACCCTACTGACTGTGTCATGATTTGAAAGTCATAGCACTTGCATTATTGTATTCAGTGATAATACATTAGATTATCGGCCTTTGCTTCATATTATTTCTTTGAAGCAGCTAAAACTGATAATGTGGCTGTTTTTGGTTCCTCAGGGGGCATGGACCTCTCTTCACGTTCTACAAGACTGTTCTTGTATGATGTCTTAAGGCATTTTGTAAATGCTTGATTCTGAGAGACTGAAAGTAAAACTTCATATATAAGGTATGGTGGCCAGTAGCATTACAGCAGAAAATGCTTAATTATCATTACTTTTTTTCTTATCATGCTAAATTAATGAGTCAAGTCCAATTTATTTATATAGAAATTATTACAATGGTGCATTGTCTCAAAGCAGCTTTACAATATGATATTATATTAAAAGGCCTACTCCAAACTGAGCAAGCCCAGGGCCACAGTAGTAAGGAAACACTCCCCAAATATAGCAGGAAGAAACCTTGGGAGGACCAAGACTCAAAAAGGGGGCTTCTTGCGTGGATATTAATTGAAACAATTGATTTGTAGTAAAAGTAAAATTAAGAAAATAATACAATTTCAATTAATAATACAATTTTAATTAAATAATGTAATGGATTTAAGATGACTGGTGGAAGTAGTTAAAATGTACAGACACTTTGGCAATGGAGGAGCTGCAGACTGCTTTGTTGGCCACTGTTGGCTGTTGTGCATATCTACAGATTGCATTTATCACATATTTAAATAATTTCAAAAAATTTCAAAATACATTACATCTAGTACATATTTGATTAAATGGATTTCAGAAACGACAAACTGATTTCTTAACAGAACACAATCATTTTAAACGTATTGGTGCAAGCTCACAGCATTATCCCCAATATACACTCACAGATTGCTTTATTAGATACATCCACTTGTTTCTACACTCAGTTCCACTTAGCATATAGAAATATTCTGTTGCTCTACAGTTATAGACCGTCTGTTTCTCTGCATGCTTTGTTTGTTGTTCTTTACTTTGTTTTCTAATGGTTAGGACCCTCACAGTGCCATCACAGATCAGGTACTATTTGCATGGTAGATTATTCTCAACACTGCAGTGACGTGATATTGTGGTGGTGTGTTCATGTTTATTGTGTGTCAAACAAAGCAGTGCTGCTGGAGTACTTAAACATGGACTGTGCACTCTATTGGACAAATCTACCATGGGGCGACACTTTGTAGCTGTAATTGGCCATGTAGCTGTAACAGTTTATGTAAGTCATCCTCTAATCCTTCATCAGTGCTCACAGGACGCTGCCTACAGGATTCTGGTGGCTGGACATTTTTGGTTGGTGAATTATTTTCAGTCCAGCAGTCCAGCAGTGACACTGATAAAAAAAAAAAAAACAGCACAAATATGCTACCACCATGTTAGTGTCACAGCAGTGCTGCGAATAATCCAATACACATAGATTTCCTGGTTACCGCTGGTTAATGAATCACATAATCAGACAAAGGAACACCTTTAACCATGTGTTGATGTATTCTGTTATGATAACACACTTCCTTGTTGGTTTCACTTGGCTTTTTCAGTGTCATCTGTATGTATTTTTGTAATTGTTCTAATTGTTCCAAGTTCCATTGGTTGCTGTTAGGTCTGGTGCTGTGGCTCAGTACCATTCCACCGATGAATGTTGGGTACCAAACACCCTGTCACCAGTTCATGTTGATGTGTCAAACGCCATCAAGTCAGCACTTCCAAATGCATCAAATGCAGAAAAAAAGGTAAGCATTTTGCAAAGGTGTGTGTATATACGGTACATAGGTTTGCAGGCTTTTACACTCTACGTGTGTTACATTTTTGTATGAAGAATAAACAGAGATGACTTGTGTGCTTACACTGCATGCTCTTGTACCTGTGTATGTTTTTTTTATGCACACATGTCCCAAATGACACATTGGGTTCCTCTTTCCTGTCTGTACAACCAAGTGGGTTTCCTTTCTGAGTGTATTTCTCACTCTTACCTGAGGGTAAACAAAGGAGTGGAAAGAAAGCAGCTGCAAGCAGACACATCTGCTTGTGTAGGCGATATCCTCACCTGCTATTCAGATCTTACATAGCATCAGGTTGCCCTGTTCAGTGTCTCTCTTTACCTTTTGCTTTAAGGCATTTTGTACCTTTTTCAGCTTAGCTCAGCTGCTTCTTTCCACCCAGTGATGTCCTATTGTGGTGTGTAGAAAAGAAAAGCCTCTAAAGCCTACTACAATTCTTTAAACCATGCTACCTAATAGAAGTGGTGGGAAAGTGGACCAAATTTGCATTCGCCATTTAATGCTTAATCTTCTAGGCTTAAGCGATTTTGTTCATGAAGGTGTGTTGTCTAGTTTTTACACATTTAAAAGGGTAGTGATAGGACTACAAAGGGTAGCTCGCTCAAAAGCGAGCAGGCTGCTACATGCATTTCCCGGGAACATCTTATGATGACAGGGTGTTTTGTTGACTGTGTAGACTGCTACAGCCCATGGGAATGATAACTAGGAGGAAAGATGTGTATCGCCTCAGACAAACACAAATGTATGTTTAATACACAGAGAGTGCATAATGTATATTCTTTCATTTTTAGTGACTGGTTTCAAGATTGAGCTTCATCTCCTTTTATAGGCACTAGATTCCCTGTAGTTTGCCAGGCATTCCCCAGGCATGTGGTTCTTTTTTTGTTACAAGGAAATGCTCACCTGGTGATTTCTGTCTATGATGGTCAGTAGCCTGTGGCATCGCAGGGAGAACAAAATCCAAGGCCAAACACAAAGGCAAATGCCTAGCTTTTCTCATTGCACAATAACCATCATTACTCATGCCTAAAGAAACTCAGCAGTAACTTTGCTTTTCATGTGAGTGATGCACGTTGTGTGATTATTGTTTTTAAGAGAGCCAAACCCTGGGAAAACACACATAAGGGATTTATTCTTTCATTATATGTCTGCTATATACATTTATTTTTAAATCAGTGCTTCTTATTTGCGTATGTAAGTGGAAAAACAGACAGTGGATAACAAGTTTTTTTTAATGAACACGTGCCAAATTTAAAGCCCACTGCTCATCAACAACATTTGCACATGCAATAAGAAGACAGCAATCTTCTGAGAACTGAATGTCAACGCTTCAGCTGTTTCCTGTTTTCTGCTGAAGAGAACACCACAAACCTGCAAACAGTGAGAGAAAGAAAGAGAGATAGAGAAAGAGAGAGATACCACATAAATAAAAAACGACTTTGCCTGAAGCTTTTTAACCAGTAATGGTTGAGTTTAGCCACCATCTCTGGGGCACACACACACACACGCACACACGCACACACGCACACACACATACGAACACAAGGTACAGTAAAATGAATATGTGCTTAGCTTAATGCATTTGCATGTTTGAGTCATATTACTACTCATGGTCCACACCTGGTGGTTTTCTATTTGTCCTTCTCAGTATCTACCTCGTTTGAAACAACACACATTCACCTAACCTTAAGAATAGGGCAACAAGAAGGGCAGACATTTGTTTAGTGGGTGTGCATTGTTTCCCATGAGTCATTTCTTCTGCCAGAAGTGTAAACCAGGCTGTAATTCATATTGTATTACAAAAAACAAGCATTGTCATGTTTGAATGTATAGCCACTGTATATTTTCCCAGCTATATGTTTGTTTAGGATATACAACCTTGATTATGTAATAATGTGGCTTGGCCAAGCTCTGTTAACAGAGAGGCCTTTAAAACTGTTATCAATACAGACATCAGTGTCATCACCAATAAAGAGTTTACATAATACTGCTCAGTTAAAGCAGCCAGCAGTTAAATTATTTTCATAGTTCATAGTCAGAGAAACACAACTATGCCTCTTTGCTGCGTAGTTGTGTGTGCTAATTGCAAATTAAGTTCCACTGACAAATATGACTTTGTGGCATTTGTAGCGTAAAACATTCCTCCAGCAAAGCAGTGATGTAGATCTTATTTGTAAGGAAAAGTAGACCTCATATGAATAAACACCACAAGTAACTCGCAGAATCGTGCCACTTGCTTTCTAGCTTACATAGAAAGATGTTTTCTAAATTAAAGATTAGTTAGTTAACGATCTGTTGCTACAAACATACTTCAAATATCTAAATTTACTGCATTATTCAACTGAACTATTTAGCCAAGCTAGCTAACTTGCTGATGACTTAAGTAGGATGCCTGTTTCTGTTTTGTAACAATGCATAGAAATTTGTGACAATTTACAACAAATTTAAACAATGTATGAAGGAAGCAGTGCTGCCGAGCAGAGCTCAATGTAAACAGGTTTTATTGTGCAAACTGTAACATGTCAGCAACAAAGAGATTTAAGTATTTTTGCTTCATCTCTCTCAAATGGATTCATTTGTATTGTGGCTGCTACCAAGAAAATGCCTCTTCAAGTGAGATTTGAACCTTTGGCCACACAGTTTCACTAAGTGTGTTAACATGCACTTAATAATCTGGTAACTGTAGAAAATCTGATTTTGGTAATCCTTCTACTTTGCAACAATAATCTTGCAAAAAGATCTGATGTAAGCTCCAATTTTTAATGTTAAATAATCAAATTCTTCATTTTCTTGAGTATATATTGCATGTCAGAGTTTATTACTTAATTGCAGAATATACTGTTGGTCATGTAATCATTTATGCAGCTCGAGTTGCACTAGTTATAAACGAAATACTATTACATAACAGTGAAACCTTATTGTATGTACAGACTGGGCGGTTAAATTAGATAAACTGACCGTACTAATCTTTTTACTACAGTAAAATTGTCAGCTAGTTAATATTTTTTAAAATGGTCATATTGCCATGTGATTATAGTAGTAAATAATACCTCTAAAATAGTAAAAACTTAAAAAATACATGAAATAATATCAATATTTTAAACTTAAAGTACACTAAAATGGTTTTCATTGACTTAAAGTAAACCAAAGCTAACAATAGAAATAAAATTACTAAAATGTATATACTTACATACTTCTAGAATTAAATGTATATATTTTAGATCTGAAAAACCTGGGACAGTATGGGAAAAAAAAACACAGTTCCTTACATTTACTTCTTACATTGGGTCGGTATGAACCCAAGAAATGTCACCTTGTCAGCTTAATTTAATTTGTTAATATACATTAATTGCTGCACTTCAGGCCTTCAACATGTTCCAAAAATAGTTGTCAACAGGTGATTGTAATAAATGATTTCTGAAATGTATGAATGGATGTTTATTAAGAAATGAAATTAAATTGACTGATAAAATGTAAAATAACTTGGGTTAATATTGCCTGCAATGAAATAAAAGTTAACGTAAATGTAAGAAACGCCAGGGTTTTTACTCTTTAGATTTTCCATACTGACCCAACAGTCAATGATTTAGGGTTGTAATAACTTTAGGTGTGATGGGCCTGTGCCTTAGCTCAGCTGTGCTGTACCAACCCCCAGCACATACTCATAAGGTGGTGTGGGTAGCAAAGAGATACATTTCCTCAACAGGTGGCCATGTTATGTTCTCTGAACACTGCACAAAGAGAGAGGGGGGTGTTGTAGAAGGAGAGAGCGACTGAACCAAAGATTTCCTGTGTTCCTGCTGTGGGTGTATGTGCTGTGCTTCAGCAACACAATTGCAATTTTATTTGTGTCAAAGTCTGTGTGTATGTGTATGTGTGTTTGATTTGAAGTGGCCTAATGTTTTTATGCGTGTTCGTTTTTTAAGAACCTTACGCAATAGCAATTTGACAGTTCATCAGCTGAGATACAGAATTTTAGAGTGCATTGTTGCCATAGCAGCAGAAATTTTACCTCAAGAAAACAACACATGGCACACAAATAAGCTGACCTGTTCCCAGCAGCACACCAGCAAAACTGGCAAAATATGATCTAGTTTTTTTTATTTACATTTCAATGTGTGCACTTCTTTTTAATTTTGAGTTTCACCAACAGCAGGACAAAAACACAATTTGAACTATTTCTTTTTTAGTTCTTCAACCAGTCTTATCTGTTTGGAAACATGAGAGATGCAGTGACTCTGGAAAGCTGTGTCTGTGTGTGTGTATAAACAATGGCATTTAGGTGCTTTGAGAGTACTATGAGCTGCCTTGCTTAAAAGGAGTAATTCACTTGCTTTTTAAAGGACGTTAGGCGCGAAGAGTGTGACTCTTTCATTGCTAGTCTAGATAGGGGTTGGTATGGCTAGCCAGATGGCACACACAATATGCGTTTGAGGGGGAATGCACTCAATCTGTAAACAGTCCCCCTCCGTTGACCAAACTTCATGGCCCGCTTCCCTCTCCACCCTTCTCTTCTCCCCTACTTGTTCTATTCACTAAAAAACATGAGATTTGAGATGAGACAGATTAGAGAAAAGCAGAGACAGTGGAGGAGGGGTTGTGGCTAACTAGAAAATGCATATGTTAACTTTTACAGTAAGTTGAAAAGTCTTTGATCGTTTTATTATTTGACCACCTTCTTCATTTTCACACAAGGCTTAATTATGCAGTAACTCATGGATGTAAAATGTAATTACTGTGATTATAGATTAGCTTTTGGGTCAAACCTGTTACCACAGCATTAATTTCACATTTTCCCATTGAGACAATGTCTCTCCACAAGTGCAGTACCTGAGCTTAGTTTGTATTCTCATAAAACAGGGTTTATATAATATAATAACATATGATGATACCATAATTAGATTTTAGAAGATCTTGGAACTGAAAGCTACCGAACTTAGTGTTAGTTAGTATATTTGAACAGATTCACTACTTATATACTGTATTAAAAGCTCAGAATATATAATGATGAAAAATTAACACTTGGATACTTAAATCCTACTTGTGTTTTGTCTGGGATCATTGTGAGTTACAGAGCTGTTCAGCACTGCTACAGGGATAAATACACAAAGATGGTTCCACAGACTTTTATGCCAGATTTCACAAGTCTGGCTTCTTGCCTTTTTGTAATACCAAATTACACCATAGAACAGGAGTCCACAAGCGGGACCAGAGTCCAGCATGGTTTGGTAATTCTCCTGTTCTCCTGTTACTACTAAACCTGATAAACGACTGACTGATTTGAGTCAGATTTTTCAAATCTCCAAACTTCCTAAACAGGATTCTGGCAGGTAAAAAATAATTTACAGCTGTTATTGGTAGTAATATAATCAGAGTAGAGGAGAAAAAGCTATATTTAGATTGACAGAGTGGCATTGTGTATGGAAATACCTAGAAAATATGTCCATGAATCCCACCTGTTCACACAGTCACCTGATCATGGACCTAACCATAAAGAGATCATGCAAACATGAGATGCAAATTCACAGAAACAGATGTTACCAGACAATAAAAAAACCAGAAGTGAAAAAAAGACCAGAAGTAGACCAATATTTACTTTTTCTACAGCAGCATAGCTTGCCCTTCCATGGCAGAAAAAAAATGGTAAAGTTTTAATTGGAAAACATAATTTGAAATTATTTTTATTAAAATACTATCGTATTATTTTATGGAAAAGAAGAGGTTGGTGCGTTTAATGTTTCCGACAACATATTGTTGCTTTTGTGCTGTTTGCAATTAGCTGATATACCCCAACATGACAGAACCCATTGCTGTGCATTCAATACGCAATTAATTACAGTGTGATAGTAATAGTGTAATTGTAATGAAAACTCCTATTTTTTGATTGGTTACAATGGAACTTGCAAACATGGTGGTTTTGTCTTCAGTCTACGGTCACCAAGCCTTTACATTGTTCATATGCAAGGCTATAGTGAAGCTAAAATGGACGAGGGTAGTGCTATGCAAACTGCGGCCTGTGGGCCAGATCCAAATGCAGGTGTGGCCTGTACGTTTAGATTCTAGGAATGCTATTACTATGAATTACTTGTTGTTTGTTGTCTTTACAGTATCTGGCTGATGTTACAGTGGATAAGTGAAAAAGACAGATGACCATTGGTCTGTTGTCATGTTTTGTATTGGATTAGTCTTCATGGAATCATGCAGTGCATTTTAAGCACCATTCAGAATGCTGTTGAGACATAATCAAGCTAATTTCTCTGACCTGAACTGAGAGCTTTGTAGTGGCTTCTGTTTACAAGAGGATTTAACTGATGAAATGGTAACTGTTCAGGTTTTAGCATTCTTCTTAAATAACGATTTAAATAATGCACCCTCAAACATAGTAACCCACAGGCTGGATACATTTTTTATAAACAGAATTGTGCTTGATGACGACCCACTGCTGTTTATCACTTTTTATATCAAAACAGTTGAAAAGCTTTAATTATTTTGTACCTTTAAATCATGAGTGTGGTGTAAAGATGTGACTTATATTGTAAATCTGATTTGGTTATAACTTACCATAATGAAATGAATTTCCATAAATTACATTTTTTATTGCACAAGTGTTTTACTGTGGTATCACTGTGCTTACTTGAATAAATGTGAAATATTTAGAATATATTTAGACTAGAATAACAAGTGAAGTTCCATTCGAATATGTGAATGCTTTTTCAGGTGTTGGAAAAACAATATACGATTGTCAGCCTGTTCTTTTTGAGTTAGAAAGACTGGGGAGGAAATATAAATAAGAGATCAGGAAAAAACTTGAATGAAAGCAATCTACGTGAATCAATGAACAAGTCTGAAATTGTGTGCGAAAATTTTCAAGCTGTATATATATATAT